>ML816730.1:41378-54966 GCA_009831015.1 Picea engelmannii | reverse complement strand
TCCTTCTTAGGGTTCATTAAAAATACTCCGAGGGACTCGTCCGAAGGATGAGCTTATATCAACAAGCATATGTGATCCTCTTCAAGCTTGCGTAAAAATAAAGAGGTACTTGCCAGAAATGGTGGGGGAAAAATTTGGGAAAGTGATATGTTTCATGTTTGTGTTAATTGGCAGTAAGCGTCTCTCTTGAACATGACACCCCCTATTCATTATTTGAAGCCGGTTTTGGAAATCCATTTGTCTCTCATTCGATTTTATTACAAGGTCTTTCCATATGTCGTCTTTGAGTCAAGGCTGCCAAATCATTGGTCGTGTCATTCATATGTTCAAGAGCAGTCCACACCTTGATTGAGTCGGCCATCTGCAGTTATCCCTTCACTTCGTGTCGGCCTTCCCTGTGTCCAAAGTCCAATTTTCATATACTCTGTTTCATTTTCAAACTCTGTTACTCATTTCGTGTCACTGATGGGGGATACATCAAGGCCCTCCTGTGACGAGTCTTGTTCCATCGACATCAGCACATTATCCGGGATTAAGACTTAGAAATTATTCAGTACCTTGGAGCTTGCATGCCTCAATGGCAAGTTTCTCGCTTTCGACAATAGGTTTACATCATCGACCTCTGATCGAAAGATTCTGTCGATTGTTCGACATCAACTCATTTATTCACAATTGATGGATTGTACTATAGTACCTTGAGAGTCATTGACATCAATGGTGATTTCCCTCGCACTTGTTAACGGTATACATTAATGACCGGTAATCAAGTGGTTTCTACCATGTTCGACTTCAACACATGTAATCACATGGTCAGATTCATACTTTAGGTGATGAGATTGAAGACCCTAGATAATATCCTTATGATCCAAGTTGCGATGGAGTATGTATTATTTTGTGACACATAGATCCACTGTGTATGGTTCGTGGCTATGTCGTCTTGACTGAAAATTTGTCGCACAGATCCACAGTGTATTCTGGTGGCTGTGCTATATTATGACTACATGGATCCACAGTGTATGATTGGTGGCCATGACTTTCGGGTATGATGTCATCAGTCTATGATCTGATTATGGGAATGCCTACCTCAGAATTGATATATATGATATTCTGCTGATGCTTGGATGTTTGCAGGTTTCCAATTAGATGTGCTTTTGGTTCTTGACACACACATGCAACTTACAAAGTCTATCGACTGTCACTGGTTCCACTCTCAGACTTTGGGGGGCATTATGTTATCCACTATTTTGGTCATCGTGATCATATCATGGTGATGTTATGATGATATAAAATCAAGCTCCTCATTAAGGACTTCTTCCTGAAAAAAGGTTGCACTTCTTCATTTCCAAGAATCATGTTTTGAGGACTATTCGCAGGCTGCATATATACTACCCTGCGAGAATCCTAAATTCCCGCAGACTGCATTAAGCTTGGGTGCGAACTTCTCACACTGTGCTCAATATCAGGGTGCGAACATCTTTTTACAAAGGATGAGTTCTCGATTCTTCTAGAAGGGAATCTTCTAGAAGGGTGAGTTGGTATTCGAATGGGTGTTCAGAAGCTGGCATTCCAGATTTATTGGGATCATTCTTATCCTAGCAACTAACCTATTCTCTCCTATAAATTGATGAGAATACTCATGGAAAAAGTTAAGTTGGCAAACTAGAGAAATCTATCGGAGAATTGGCGCATTATTGTATGGAGAATTGATGCTGCAGCAGATAGAGACAACAACAAGGTCTTCACAAGTAGTTGATTTTCTTCATGCATGAGCAAGTGTGTGTGTGTCAAAGCTAGAAGCCATTGAAAGGAGATCTATGACATCAAGGCTCGGGTTGTATATTTCTCTTTCAGTTAATTCAATACATGAATATGTCCCTTTCCCATAATGATGATGTCATCTTATTACATGATTCCTTGATCACATGTATAGACTAAGTATTGAATATTTTAATGCCTTTGCTGTGATTGGTTTGTGTTGTTGTGATTTGACGGCACAAGAGCATCGGAGAAGAGTGAGGAACAACAGAGATTAAAGGAGAGTGTTCATAAGGTATGTACACCATCCATTTCTCTTAGTTCATTCAATACTTTAGATATAGGGAAAGAGTAGTATTCTGTCACGTTTTGTTCCAGATCTAGGTGGATCTGGGGATATTGGTCTGTGTCTGCACTCACGAATTTATCCTTAAACAACCACGCATATGAACTGGAAAACATATACAAATTAATAGTTAGACAACAGGATTACATTAATCCCACGACCGATGGAAACCTAAGCTGACGAAGTGATAGAGTATGCTCATCAGACTCAGAAGAAGCACTGGAGAACTGACAGAATAAAATGTATGAAGTATCTACAAGAAGATGTGTTAGACTAACCCAAGAAATTCGCTAGATGGGCACAACCATAAGTAACTTACCCACCTTTGATGGTCTAAATCCTTTAGAAACCTTTTTGTCAGACTTTGAAGAGAGTGTACCAATATAACAAAGATTGTTGGCAATGGATGAGGCCTTGAAAGAAACCCCAATAAGATGGTGGGGGACACACAAAAGTAACATTACAGATTGCATACAATGTCGTACCCTGATGACAACGCGGTTCTTAGCACAAGTAGAAGGCTGCGAAGTTCGATACACAGATCGAAGCTGCCGAAAGGAACATGTGCGAAGCTGTGAGGAAGCCTGGAGCAATGTTCCTCAAGAACAATGGGTACACAAATTCATCAACATATTGGATACGACACCTATCAACTGGTACCTTCAAGTGGATCTGCGCCTCATCACTACAGATTGGAAAGGTCTGATTCAAAATTTTGTAACCACCTTATTTGAAAGTCAATATACTTCAGTAGATCAAGCACTACAGATTGTGAGACATAAAGTATTTGAGGAGGCATCTAGCCTTCCTTTGGAACAAGAAGAGGACGAATGGACTGTGCCTCTCCAAAAACTGCAAGGCTGTTACAACATCAACGTTGATGAAGACGATGATTCGAGGAAGGTAAACATCGTAGAAACAAAAGGTCAGAGAGATGTAGAAGGAACATGAGTCGAGTTACCATTTATTGAACATCCGATCAAGATTAGGAAAGTCAATATTGGAACAGAGCAGACACCTAAGTTTGCAAATGTTGGAGATTATTGGGATGCTGCTACCATTGACAAAATTACAGAGTTATTGCATGAATAACAGGACTTGTTTCCAACCAAGTTCACTGATATGAAGGGAATTAAAGGACCTATGGGAGAGATGAGGATCCCTTTAAAGATAGATGCTAGACCAGTCAAACAAAGACCGTACATACTGAACCCTAAATATAAGGAAAAAGTGAAGGTTGAGCTCGACAAAATGCTGGAAGCAGGGATCATAGAACTTGTCAAAGAGTCAGAATGGATTAGCCCTATGGTGGCACAAGACAAGAAGACATGAGATATTAGGATATGCATAGACCTCAAAAAGCTGAATGATGCCTGTTTTCATGACCCCTTCCCTACACCGTTCACTAACAAAGTGTTAGATAATGTGGGAGGCCAAGAGGTATATTATTTTACATATGGATTCTCAGGATACCATCAGATCCAGATTGCAAAGGAAGATCGCCATAAGACCACGTTTGGAACAGAATGAGGATCCTACCAATACAAAGTGATGCCATTTATATTGAATAATTCCCCAACCATCTATTCCAGGGTGGTGGTCGAAGCATTCAAGGAGTTTCTACATAAATTTCTAGAAGCATATTTTGATGATTGGACTATTTTTAGTTTATTAAAGAATCATATTGAATGTCTAAGGATAATGTTGGATAAATGAAGGCAGTGTCAAATTGCCCTGAACCTGAAGAAATGCATTTTATTTTCACCATTTGGAGTTCTGTTAGGTCATATTGTATGTAAGCAAGGATTGCTGGTAGATCCATCCAAAATTTCCATTATAGTTGATCTACCCCCTCCTACTTAAGTCAAATAGATGCGCACTACGTTGGGACACACAGGATATTACAAGAAGTTCATCAAAGGATATGCTCAGATCACAACACCCATGGAGAAGCTGTTGAAAAAATATTGTCAGTTTAGTTGGACAGAAGAATGCCAACAGAGCTTCGACACACTAAAACAAAAAATGGTTACTACGCCTATTCTGGTTTTCCCAGATTGGACCAAGGAATTGCAGGTGCATGTTGATGTGTATTCAATTGCTTTAGGAGCTGTGTTGGAACAACCTGGAGGAGGAGATATTGACCACCCATTATCCTTTTTTATCAGGAAGCTATCAACTGCTGAGATTAATTACACCACCACTGAGCGAGAAGGGTTAGCCATGGTGTATGCATTGCAGAAATTTCACCACTACTTGTTGGGAGGACACTTTAAAATGTTTACTGATCACTCCACACTGAAATACCTAGTCAACAAGCCAGTGTTGGGGGGAAGGATATGCAGATGGCTTCTTCTATTTCAGGAATATGATTTTGAGATCATAGTAAAGCCAGGGAGAATGAACAAAGGTCCCAATCACTTGTCAAGGTTGGAACATGGTGAAGAGCCGACCAGTTTGGAGGATGCACTACCAGACGCACAACTACTATCCATTAGAAATATTGATGAACACTTCAGAGAGATAGTCCAGTTCCTATCAACAAGAATGGCACCTAGTGAGTACACAATTCCCCATAAGAAACAACTAGTAGTGCGTGCTGCAGACTTCTCTCTTATAGCTGGACATCTATACACGATGAGACCTGATGAGATATTAAGAAGATGTGTTATGGAGGAAGAACGATCACTGATCCTCTCATAATCTCATGAAGGCATCACAGGAGGACATTATACAGGAAAAGAAACTGCGTAGAAGGTTCTTAGAGCTAGCCTTTGGTGGCCTACCTTACACAGAGATGCTAAAGACTATTCCAGAGCCTGTAATGTATTCCAAAGAGTTGGGACACCTTCTAGAAGAGATGAAATTCCACTAGCACCACAACTGACCCTACAAGCATTTGAGAAATGAGCCATTGACTTCGTTGGACCTATATACCCACTAGGAAAGCGTACATGAGAAAGGTACATAATTACAACAACATAATACTTGACCAGATGGGCCGAATCAAGAGCAGTTAAGGACTGTAGTGCAACTACAGTTGCGCACTTCATATTTGGTGACATCATAACCAGATTTGGATGCCCAAAGATCCTTATGAGTGATCAAGGTACACATTTCATCAATAAGAAAGTTGAAGCCTTGACTGAAGAATTTGCAGTCCACCATCAGAAGAGCACGTCGTACCATCCACAAGAAAATGGGATAGTTGAAGCATTCAATAATATCTTGGAGACAATGCTCATGAATATTTGTAGTGTGAACAAGGATGACTGGGATCTAAGAGTACCAGCAGTATTATGGGCCTATATAACCACTTGCAAGAAGATGACAACGCAAACACCTTTTAAGTTGGTATATGGTCTTGAAGATGTTGTTCCAATGGAATATCTGGTACCAAGCCTAAGAATTGCCGCTTTTACAGATATGGATGACCCTGGTACTGTTCAAGAGAGGATTACATAGTTGGTTGAATTGGAGGAAGATAGATTTATTGCAGGATTCCATCAGTAGGTTCAAAAGGAAAGAGAGAAGGCCTATCATGATAGGCACATCAAGAAGAAGGCATTTAGACAAGGTGATCTAGTCCTCATATATGACAGTAAGTTCATCAAACATCCTGGGAAGTTCAGAATGCATTGGCTAGGGCCATATCCGATCGCTTATGTTATAGAGGGAGGAGCTATGCAATTGAAGACACTGAATGGAGAGTGGAAGGAAGGATTAGTGAATGGGAGCTGGTTGAAATTGTACTATGACAACCAACTGCCCCATAGTTCCCAGTAAACATAAGAATAAAAGGGTCTAGGTACCAGGTGTATTTGAAACTGGGTCTCAGACACAGAAAAGACAGTCTTCACAAGGATGAAAAGGAGGCATAGAGAAGAAAGTAGAGGCTGCACTACACAGTCATAAATCAAAGTAAAACAGGAAGATGAGATATAAAGTGCTTCGAGACGAGTCACAGGTGAGTGTTGGGGTCCTGTTGGACCTTGCTTATGGAAGGGAGCAAAGATCAAGGAAAAAAAAGGAGAATACAAACTTTGCGGAAGACACAGTGATTGTTACTGGGTCGAAGTGAGAAAAAGAGCAAAAAATATGGAGCAAAGCAAGCCGTTGGATGAGGAGACCGAGGATGATGGATCAACAAGTAAGAAAGATCATGGATAACTCAACAAGTGGAAAAATCCATTTTTCGATGCTTTGGAGCACCGCACGAGAAGGAATGAAAGACAGGCTGGCGAAGCCCTGAAAATATGGGTCAAGTTGACCTAGGGTTTTTGACACCTAGGGTTTTGGTATCTAGGGTTTTGGACACCTAGGTTTCGACCTAAGGATATTGGTGAGCTATTGTAATGTATAAATAAAGGTCAAGAGGACCTGGGTTATGTTTGTTTTCATCATTACTATTGATCGATCTAGTTGTTATTGTTGGCTGTTGTGATAGATTACTGTGGAGAGAGAGAGAAGCGCTAAGTGTGAGATCATTCTGGTATTGTAGGATATTCAGCTGGGTATGAATATCAACCCTATATCTAGGTGCATAGGGAGGGGAGAGAAAGAGAGGAGAAGAAAGAGGATCTCCTAGCTAAGAGCATAGACAAGAACTATATGCTTCGTCTTAATATATTATAAAGCACAGTTCTGTGGACGTAGCCCTAGAGAGAGGGTGAACCGTGTAATTTTGTGTTGTGTGTGATTGGTATTTTGTCTCTATCATTGATATATTGTGATTGCATTACTGTTTAGATCTGATAAGTAGATGTGCATAGTAGATCCTAGCTGATAAGTGATATATGAATGCTGTGCTATTCTTATATTAGATCCACTTGATATTCCCCTTGGTTGTAGACATCTCTATCCTACAACCCCCTCATAATTGCTTCGGGTGAGACTGCATCTGCTTCACAGGTGTTTCTGAAAGAGATAGTAGTTAGGGCTTGTTGGTGTGCTCTTGGAGCTGAACCCTGGGTCTGTCCATGTGCCAACATAAATAAACACTTATTTTTTTATAAAATATTTGTGCAACCAACTGCTTAGGAAGGATGTTCCACCCAAACATAGACCTGTTGTTCCAAATATCAACAACAAGTCACCCCCAAGCTTGGGCTAGGAATCCACAAAAGAAGGGTGTCTCTCACAATGCCTCAGATTTCCATATCACACAACCCACTGGTTTTTTCCTACAACTAGCCCAAATTTCCTCCAACTCTCTTCCTCTTGACCTTCCCAACCCAAGGGATGTACCCCTTCATTGCTCTCAGTCCATCGGGCATCCCATTCATTTATTAAGGTCTCTCTAGCTCAGGTAGATAGGAATCTCTCTGTTGGGAACTCAATGGAATTCACTGCCAAGAAAACACCAGCAAAAACAACAACAAACACTTTTTAATACAGTGCAACTCACCCAACAATTCACTCTTCACGTCTGACAACTTGACTCTTCAATTTCCAGCTCAAAAATGCTAAAACAACGCTCTAGCTTGCTCCAAAATTTGACCATCCTTGTTGTTCCATCTCCCAAGCTCTTCTCCCCTCTTCTCTACTTGTTGTTCATGTAAAATTTAATTTGAAAAACTGTCTGTTACTACCCATACAAATTTCTTCTCTTTCCCCAAGACAATTGACTACTCACTCTTCCCAATGTTGATTGTACCTCAGCCTCATGCTCTCCAATAACTATGGGATGTGACTCTCACACCCACCCTATAACATGTGTTCAGTGATTGGGCTCTCATACACTCAACCATAAAATAGAAGGTTTCCCCAAATGATAATAAAATTAAAAAATATGGATTTGAATTAATACCCATAAATTATTTCCCTTTGGACTCCTCTTCGACACTCTCTAGGCATTCCCCCTCTCTTGTGGATTAATCATCCCCCATATCTATCCATATCCCAACAAATGATATTACATTATATTTATTCACAATTCAGGAAATACATTTTGCATTTACATTGCTTAGCCATAACCACATTTATATCTACATTATGCATTAATTAAACTGAGGATTATAGTGTTGATGTTACATTCCTCCTCCCCTACAATTGTGCATCTTCCTTGATGCACCACACCATGCTTACACACACACACACACACACACACACACACACACACACACACACACACATCACAATACTTAAAAAATAAAAGAAAATTATGCAATCTTTACCCTCCAACAACAATCCTAACCATAATCTCTCATTCTTCTCAATATGGTGACCCAAAGAATGCACCCCCTTCATTGTCTTCAGTCCATTGTGATGTAAAATTATTTTATCAGGGATATTAACAAAGGAAACCAAGAATTTCTGAGATGTGATTCTAGTAACTAACTGCCCAAAAATTGAGTCTTGTGTTTTCAACTTCTATTTTCTTCAAAATTGGAAAAAAATTGTGGGTATTCCTCTCGCATGGTTTCTTCATGCTTCCATGTTGCATATTCAAGACCGTAGTAGGTACATTGAAATTTTACCAGCCCTTTGGATTTGTTCCAGATCACTTTGACTTTCCAATCCAGGATGCATACTGGTTTTACTCGGAAATCCCATTCATTTTCCATTTGGATCACAATCCAATCAATTATGTGGTTAGGGTCAGACACATATTTATTTAATAATGACACACAAAATACATTATGCACTCTCATGGATGCAAATAATGCTAAAATGTATGCAACTAGCCCTATCTTTTCTAATATTTCGAAAGGCCCACAATATCTTGCTGTCAACTTTGGGAAACAACCCAATCTTATCAGACTTATTTTTGCTTTAACTTTTAGGAAAGCATGTCTCCCCACTTTAAAATCTCTAAAAAATTTGTTCTTGTATGCATAACTCTTCTTCCTGTCTTGGGCATCCTTTAAATTCTTCCGGATCCTCGCCATATGTTCTTCCATTTCCTTTAACAAAGTTGGCCCAATGATGGCTCTGTTTGCTTGGTTATCCCAACTCACTAGTGTGTTACACTTCCTGCCATACAAATATTCAAATGGATTCATTTTTAATGAGACTTGATACTCATTGTTATAAGAAAACTCCACTAAGTGAATACAATCTTCCTATTTTGATGGCTGATCCATCACATACATTTTGAGCATGTCTTCAATTATCCTATTGGTCCTCTTTGTTTTCCCACCCAACTTTGGGTGATACGTTCTACTAAGATTCAGATTTGTCCCAAATCTTTTGAGCAAACCTTGCCAAAATTTGGATGTAAACTTGAAATCTCTGTTTGAAAATATTGCCTTAGGAACTTGTTGGCAACCAATTCACATTTTTCTACTATCCTCATAAGCTGCCTACACCAATGTTTTGCAAACCTTAATTTTTCATCGCAATTCTCAAATAAATGACACTTTTGTTTTTTGCGCTATTTGCACACTTACCTTCGTTTTTGTTTTCACGACTGTAAGCGTGAAAACTTGGTCTTCGAAGTCGCATTAAAATCTTCAATGAATTGTCGTTATCATTCTTGATGATATGCCCACTGCGTTTACATTTTACTTATCATTATGCAGTTGGCAAAACCCTTTTTGATCTGTACTCATTGGACATTCTTTGATTGATTATGTAATTTCGTTTCATGAGTAATTGAGGTTGAGGCATTGGCAATTGGATTTACATGTTATTTGATCAATTCACTTTGCACATTGGCTTCATAAAAGCACATAGGTGTTATGGTTAAAATATTGGTATATATCTTTTAATATGACATCTAGTTCGTGTTATCAAAACCATTGGCACATTGGTATACATAAAAACACATTGGCACATTGGTTAAACTCTTGGTATGAATCGTTCTATACATGACATGTCGCATGGTTAAACCCTTGGTATTGGTTTCGATTTGTGTGTTTGGTTTTTAAACTATGGCATAACTTTTGATTGCGCAAATGGTTTATCCACTGACCAAAGGTTTTAATTGATTGATTGAAATGGCATAGTTGTAACACATTTGCGTGTGATTTGAATAGTTGAAAGCGCCGACGGTTGTACCATGGCAATGACTATTTTGCATGGACAGAAAATAGCTCCACCACCTTCGCACAATGTCATTAATGCTTACCCTTATCCCTGTTTCACCTCTGCTAGCATCGGGTAAGCCTTCGAGCGTTCTGCCCCTGTGTGTGCCGCATTCAAACCCTGGATCGTTCACATCATTTACCCTTTGATCGGCTCTATGGCACCGGTGGTGTGAATTGAGCCAAACGATAGTCAAGCCCTTCTACTATTCGATAATGCTCGGAAATATTTGCAAGATAATGGTTGGCTCACGTTCGTGTAGAGGTTTGAGGGTTTTAATCTATTTGTTGTACAACAGTTCGCCCTGAATTTTGATGGGTGTAGGGCCAAGATAGGTGACATTCATCTTGAAATCAATGAAGAGTTCATTAGCTCTGCCACAGGGTTAGAAGCCACGGGCCAACGATGGTATAAAAACTCTAAAGTTGAGGAGGTTCCATGGCCACTACTGTTCGTTTCACGAAAGGTCACATCCTGTGACAGAGGTATGCCGATTTCCATGCTTAAACCAAGGTGGAATGATATTTTGATAGTGGTTAAACAATTCGTGACCTGTGAGGGTCGATATGGACTGGTTTTTCTTTATCACTTTCGTTTGTTAATGAATTTCATGGGCTATCCATTGAATATGCCATTCTACTTCCAGCATAGCCTTTATAAAATGGGTAAAAGGTTTAAACGAGAAAAGGCCGATAGTAGCTTGTTCCACCATGACCTAATCAGACTCATTGTTGTTCACCACTTAAATCTTCACAGTGATAGTTGGCTAGCTTTTATCTCTCGAAATGATTTTGCTGATACAAAGCCTGTCCAAATTGACAAGCCCGTGGTTAGTGAAACTAAGGTCCAACCACCTGTGCCTTTCCATGTCCTTCTACCCTCTCCTAAACCCTCGGTCAACCCTGATATTGACCTACCCGACGTTATAACAGACAAGGCAGAGGCTGTTAAAAAGCCTGTGAGAAAAAAAGTCAAGGGAAACCCTACTGTCGACGACAAAGGTAAAAAGAATGCTCAACTTATATCGAGACTTGCTAGGAATAAACCTAAACCTAGTATTGATCAGAAGCCCATAATCCTCACTGAAGATTCTGACTCTGACATCGAACGCTTCCTAGATAGTGAGTACCCTTACTCCCAAGGCTTGTGCTCCGAGCCACCCTATGACTTCGTTTCTAATTTACCTCCTTGCCTAAGGAACAATCCTAGTTACCCAGGGATCAAGCTACCTAGTGAAACCCTCGGTGATTTTACCAAACCCTCGACTATTATTTCAAAGCCTGGGAAGTCGTCATGCGACCAATGTAATGTGTGGTTGGAATGCTACTATACCGACGTCCCCTTATTACAGTCGAAAATCAAATCATTGGAAAACCAAATTGCAGTGTTGACTAGTGAAAGGGATAAGCTTCGAGCAAATGATAAGTAGAAAACTACTGGGTCCATCGTATTTAGGAATGTTGAATCGGATATAGCCTTCGTGAATTCCAAAATTTCATGATCAATTTGCCTGCTCATCATCCAGGTATGAATTTTGATATCAATTTCGTTTTGCGAATTACTAGGATTAATATAATGATTTGAGTTTGGTTTTCAAATAGCTCTTTCCATTATTCGAAATGACTCTGTCATAGTTTTGTGGATCTTGTACATTGTTTTCGCTTTGCTAAAATTAAATGAAGTTTTGATTTGGTTACACGATTTGCTCATGCCCAGTTTAGCAATTGATTGGTTCTCACTGGATTTGATTCGTTTGAGTTGATGAAATCTATGTGTTTGCTTCCGCTTGGATCTTTGTTTGTATCTGACTTGTACAAAAGATTTTTATGCTAAAATTAGAGCACGACCATGTTTTGATTTGGTATGATTTCGTTATGGTTGGATTATATCGGCTCATATTTTATGGTGTGATTTTGGAACGATTTCGTGAGTTTGATTGTTATGATCTTTTAATATGTTATGTGATGTAATCTTCTAAATCAAGAATACAACTCTGCTCGACTCTGATTTGGAAAGAACGACTCTATTTTTTCTGGAAACGATATCCTCATTTAGCCTGTGCAAAAGATATCTTCGCCGAAATCATGGAATTGTTTTGATTCACAACGACTATGTTAAACTCAAACTGTTCGATTCGCTCTCATTTTGATTGGATTGCTCCAGATCTTGAGTTAACACGATTGTTTTTGTGGGTTGGATTCATATCGAAAATAGACTTGATGCTTCTCTGTTCATTTTAATTTTCAAAACGAGTTTGTTAAACTCAGATCGACATAGGTCATCTCTGTTGAATTCGTATGATGAAATTCGGTTTGAAATGAATTCAAGTAATAATTTCGTTGAAAATCAATCGATTTTGTCTGCCCCAATTAGCAATAACAAACGATTGGACAACTCTTACAGATCCTGTTATCAATCGATTGATTTCATTATGATTTCATTTGTGATAATTTACACACCAGTTTTGATTTGATTCGCTAATGGCATGGATCGTTTGTTTATGTTAATATAGTTATATCAATTTGAAAATGATCTTGCTGTTTTAGTATGGACTCGATCGTGTTTCCTGTGGATGGATGAGGCAACATAAATGATTGCCTATGATTTGTTTAATTGTATTGATTTCAATTGGTCATGAATTGATTTCATTACTATCGGTTATCCAATATACCCGATTTTGTGAAAACAAACGAAACAGAGTATATGCATTTCTGTAGTCGTCTGATTGATCTTAGTCTTGTTTTGATCTCAAATTAGTATAACAATTTCAATTTGAATGATTTATTTTTCTTTCAAATAGATATTAGATGCTTGTTAATAGTATGAATTTATTTTTTTAAAGATTTGAATTGATTTTAATGCTGATTCCGTGTCTGATTTAGACCAGCTACAGAATCATAAGATTCTGTAGCTAGTCTTTAGAATTAGATTTTTATCATTTTCATTAGCAAAATATCCTCTTAACTTGTCCTTTTTTGACCTCTTTCAGGTACATCCGAATTGCATTGGGCATGCTGGACAGTCTGGGAGATATTTATGTGATGTAGTTTTATTTTTAAGTTGTTAGTTTGAGTTAGAGATAGGAACTTGGGATATCATCCCAGATTTTCTGTAAACAATTTTGATAACTTCTACAGGGATGTTTTACCCTGTAGGAGGTATTTAAATACTTATTATTTTTTGTAATAAGGGGCATCCTCACTTGTGGGAGAATCAGGCTATGGATTTCTAATACAAACTGAGACAAGAGTTGATGTCTTGCTACAACTTTCGCTTTCAATATATCAATATTTTTTTTCAAGTTTTTGCATATCAATTTGCAGTTGATTATAGACTACTTTAGCTATCATAATCTATTGCAGGATGATATGATTTGATTAATATGCTATCCATATCTGATCTCTTTCATTATTTTTAAAAGTACAACAATTACTTGGTTTCAGTTAATGAATCACATAT
>ML816730.1:5786-35788 GCA_009831015.1 Picea engelmannii | reverse complement strand
GGATGATATGATTTGATTAATATGCTATCCATATCTGATCTCTTTCATTATTTTTAAAAGTACAACAATTACTTGGTTTCAGTTAATGAATCACATATTTCTCTTCTTCGTTAATTGAATCATTTTGTATAGATCTTTGCGTACAGATTTATCTAATTGTGAAGATTTATAAATTATTAAATTACTGTAATTTTTATGTTTTGTTTGTCCTGTAATTATATTTAAAGAGCATTATAGCATTCTGTTTACGACAAGCTCCTGGATAATTCGGTGCGGGTTTCCTCCCTCCGATCAACTGAGACAATCATTGCATACATGACAAACCTGGAGCGTTTCTTCAGGTTAGTTTGTCATTTATTTGATAGTTATTTTGTTAGCGTAATTTAAGTAGTTTAGTTAGATTTGTGTGTAGTTTAGATTTGTAGTTAGAGTTAGTATTTTAGTTGCTTAGTTTAGTTAGTTTTTTTAGTTT
The DNA here is from genome assembly GCA_009831015.1 of Picea engelmannii. Taxonomy (NCBI): domain Eukaryota; kingdom Viridiplantae; phylum Streptophyta; class Pinopsida; order Pinales; family Pinaceae; genus Picea; species Picea engelmannii. The sequence goes on along the minus strand of ML816730.1, from coordinate 35,316 downwards.
ATTTCTTTTTCATAAAATTATAAAATCAAAAAACAATAGCTCTCGCTGTCTTAGAACANAATATAAATGAGTTTTTCAGGTTTTCATACAAATCTGTAAATTGTAAATTTTGTACATTTGTGAATAAGATTTATTTCTGTTAGTAGTTAGATATTTAATTTCTTAGAGTTAGCATAGTATTAGATAGTAGATTGTATATAGAATAGTTAGATTTGTTTTAATAGTTGTTTTTAGTTAGATTAGTTATTTTAGAGTAGTTTTTCTTTTTTGTTTTCTTAGGATTTAGATCGGCTAACGGAGCCGCTAAACCCGTCAGGGTGGGTTATCCCAAATAGCTTGGGTTATTAGACAACCCCAGACCGGATCCACTCTTCCAGTTGACGAACAATCAATTTCGCCCGTCAACAGAACTCCATGTAGCCTAACAACTTTCGTCATGTAAATCTATGCAATGTTTGTTTCCTTATGTGTTATCTTCACATCAATAAATGTCACCGCCTTTGTGAATTTTTCCACCACTACCATGATGGAATAATGCCACTTCATTGTTCTGGGAAGCTTTGTAATAAAATCTACTGTAATTACTTCCCACTTCTATTATAAAATGAGCAATGGATGTAGCAATCGTGCTGAATGTTCGTTCTTTGTTTTCACCTTTTGGCATTCTAGACATTGAGCTATGTGGTTAGCCACTTCTTTCTTCATTCTTGGCCAAAAGTATTAGCTCCTTACAACTGTAATGGATTTCTGATATCCTAGGTGCCCAACATATGGCACATTATTCATTTCTTTTAGCACTATATTTGTCAGCTCCATGGAATTTGACACATACACCTTGCCTCTGTACAAGATGATTCCATCATCTTTTAATTCATAATTTTAAAGTTTTGCTGTAAATTGCCTTGCTGTAAATTTTCTTTTATTTGCAAATAATGATAATCTGAATTTGCTGCTTCAAGAATTTTGTCTTTTAAATTTGTCCTGTACATGACAATGGCTAAAATATGCACTTCATGGGATCTTTTGTTGAGTGCATCAACCACTTGATTTTCTTTGTCTTTGATATGTTTAATTTCATAGTCATACTCACTAAGAAATTCCAACCATCTAGTTTTCCTAGCATTTAATGTTGGCTGTCCAAATAAATGTTTTAGACCATAGCGGTATGTTCTTAGCTCAAATATCCTCCCCATGAGATAATGTCTCCACATTTTTAATGCATGTACAATTGCTGCTAATTCTAGATCATGAATAACATAATTTCTCTCATGCTCTTTTAATTTCTGGGACTCATATCATACAACATGATCTTTTTTACCGAGGACTCCACTGAGCCCTTCCTTGCAGACATTCATGCACACTACAAAGTCTTCATCTGGATATGGAATATTTAATATGGGCACACTTGTCAAAATGTTTTTCAATTGCTGGAAACTCTCTTCATATTTTGGTTTCCATTCGAACTTCACTCTCTTCTTTTGCAAAGCAGTGATTGGGCTTGCAATATTTGATATGAATCTTCGGTAATAACCCACAAGACTCATAAATGATTTGACCTCCCTCACATTTATTAGCATTGGCCATCCTCTAATGGCCTCTATCTTCTCAATATCAATTGCTATCCCATTTGCTAAAATAATATGCCCCAAGTAATGGATCTTCTTTTGATAAAATATGCACTTAATTAACTTGACATACAATTTATGATCCTTTAAAACCTTTAGCAACATTATCAGATGATCCTCATGCTCCTCTTCAGACTTAGAGTAGATGAGAATATCATCTAAGAAAACAATTACAAACTTGTTCAGGTATTCTTTGAACACTCCATCCATTAGACACATAAAAAAAGCGGGGGAATTTGATAGTCCAAATGACACTACCTTGAATTCATAATGCCCATACCTTGTTTTGAACGTTGTTTCACCGATATATTATTCTTTTATCCTCACTTGATGATAGGTTGATCTCAAGTCAATCTTGGAAAATATTCTTGCACCTTTCAGCGAATCAAATAAATAATCAATCCTTGGCAAGGGATATTTGTTCTTTATAGTGACCTTGTTCAGATATCTAAAATCAATACATAACCTTAACGTTCTATCTTTATTCTTCACAAAAAGAACTAGGGCTACCCAGGGTGACACACTTGGGCGTATATACCCTTTCTTCAAAAGTTCTTTTAGTTGCATCTACAACTCTTTCAGTTTTGGTGTGCCCATTTTGTAAAGTGTCTTGGACACTGGGGCAACACCTGGAACTAAATCAATAGAGAAATCAATGTCTCTCTTCGGTGGAAATCCTGGGATCTCCTCAAAAACATCTTCAAATTATTTTAAGATCGGATGGTCTTCAAGAATTTCCACTTTATCACTAGCTACCTCTTCCATGTGGGCTGCAAAAATTTGACATCCCTTTCTAAAACTCTTTTTTAGTTGCATGGTTGAAATTTCTCTTACAACTACAACTCTCAGAATTCCTTGAATCTTGTCTTTCCTCCCTTTCTTGTTAAGACCATTTATTGTCTTGTTGTAACAGTCGAGGAAAACATGTTGTTTTTCTAACCAATCCATGCCAATTAAACAGTCATATGAACCCAGAGGTATAATGTTCACATATACCTTCACGTTGAGTCGATTCATGTCTATTGGGAAATCTTTAACCAACTCATTGATCTTTCTCTTAGCCCCCATGGCTAATTGAACTAACCAAGGTTTCTTATGTTTACTCATTTGCAAGTGAAATCTTTCAATACTGTTAGATTTTATGTAACTATGAATAGATCCAGAATCAATTAAAATTGGTATGGGTTGGTTATCAATCTTACCTTCCTCTTCAATCATGGGGGATTGATATTTTTTTTGCTTGTTGTCCAAGGATGCATAAATCCTTGGCACGCTTCCTTCCATATCTTCCATTGTTTTATCCTTTTGAATGTTGTGGACAATACTCATTCTTTCTCCTTTATGAGGGAAACCTATATACAAGTGATTCCCCTCACATCTCCAACATTGTACATGCCGCTGCCTTGGCCTTTTCCCAAAAGAATCTATTGTCTTGTGTTCATTTTGGGCTGACTGGCCTTGCTTATTTGCTCGAGAGTTATTCTTGAAAAATGGTGGCCTAAAACCTTTCTACCTTTGTTCCCTCTTTCTTTTCATCTTGTCATTCCAAATCTTTTGAAATACTGAACTCCCTCTGCTTTGCTCATAGAGATTCATTGCTCTCCTTATGGTCTCCTCCAAAGTCTTGGGGTTATCATATTGTATCTTGTCAATTTATAAGGAGAGTAACCCACTAAGAAACCTTTGGATTTTTACCTTTTCATCCTTTATGAAGTCAACATACTTCAACACTTCAAAGAACCTCCTCTCATACTCATCCATTTTCATGCTTCCCAACTTGATTTCAAAGAACTATTTCATTTTCCTCTCATAGTAATTCTCAGACAAATATTTCTCTTGGAAATATCTTTTGAAATGCCTCCATGAGACCCTCTTCTCATCAAGATGCTTGGCTTGCTTAAGCTGGTCCCACCACATGGCTGCCTTTCCTTGCAAGTGGTAGGTTTCAATTCTTGTTTCTACCCTGGAGGGATAATCATGCAACTAAAAATATTTCTTCATTTCCAACAACTAGGCCTCAACCTCTTCTCCCTTCCTATGCTCACCATTGAAATTTGGTGGCTTGATATTCCTAAGCTCACCTTGCAAGATGTCTCCCTCATGCCTTATCCTCTGCCTCCTGACATGGGACACATTTGGGTTTCTCCCTAGCCTTGAAATAGCATGAGCTCTCCTAGTGGGTTTCTCTGGGGAATGATGGTGCATGATCCTACTCCTTGACTGCCTATCATTCCCATTCCCATCCCTTCCACTATGGGATTTGGATGTTGTCACTTGTCTAGCACTAGCTTCAGGATTTGTGCTAGAGTCCTTATTGGCTTGCTTATGCAACATGTTCAAGCTCTGAAGTATCTCTTCCTGAGACTTCATAATATTTTCATTTACATCTCTATAGCTCTGCACTTCTTTATGCAGGCTTCTCATAGTTACATGCTCCGACCTGTCTCTTCTTCCATTTAAATCAGTCTCAACATTCCCCATGTTGACATGTAGACCTATGAATTCCTTCTCATGACCATAGGATCCTTGGGAATATTCCATTGTTGGTTCTCATATAGAAACCAAACTACTTCTCTGAACCTCTAATTCTGCAGAAAATGTGCATGCAAACAATTTCTGTTAGATGAAAATAAATACATACAAAATTTGGAAAATAAATCATAATTTTTTTTCTTCCCTTTAATGCCACCATTCATATTGTTTTGATTTTCCGCAAATTTTTCTTCTCAAATTAATTTTCTGGTTTAATAGATTGATTCTCCTCCTCAATACCTTTCCATTGACTATTTATTTTTCCAATTATGAGTTCAAAGCAGTAAGTTGTGGTCTTCAAAAGTTTTTGACCATTTCCCCTTTTTCAACCCTGCATGCTATAGGTGTTCTCTTTCTCTCCCAACACATTTCTAGGTACCCAAAACTCAAATCAGGCTCCATGGTTGACTTTTATAGTCCATGGGATTTCCATAGACTACTCCTGGGCCCCAAATGACTCCTGAGCTAGGAGTTATACCCTCTAAAAGAAATCTGGTACTAAATTTTACCCTTGACTGTTTTGGTTGTAACTCCCTCATACAAACTCCGTTTGACGAACAATTTAGCTTGCTGGAAATCTCTCTTTGAGATCTATATTTTTAAAATAAAAAACTATGTATCTTTGAAGGACACACAATTTTGTACAAATTTGATTTTCTAAAAAAACTGTTTAGGCCTTCAATTAAATTACCGTTGTAACAGTATTTAGATCCAAATCATTGATCTCAAAATCATGATTAATCCAAATTGTTGATCTTCTTGACCTTTCCAAGCTATGGCTAGACCTCTTCAAGACTATACAAATCTCTTTCTCAGACTCTTCCCATCAGAAACTTCAATTGCTAGTTACGCGAATTCCCCGAAATCCGCAGTCTTAATCATTGTCAAAAACATAGCTTGCCATGTTCCTTGGTCCTTCCAAACTTAGAGATCTGATAGCCTATCAAAATATCTCTATCAAACTCACTCATCAGAATCATTCTCCCCAAAATAACCTTCCGATAACCTCCTTCCAAAGACTTATCAGAACCATTCTTTCCAAACCTTCATAACTCTCTCTTTTCTAAAGACTTGCATCTGACTGCTATGTGGCACTCACTATTTCGCCTGCCCTTGCTGACATGTCCTTTGATATGACACAATGATGTGACAACTTACATGGAATTCTCATTTACCCTCAAACCTTCCAAGGAAACATGCTCATATGATAGATTAGACACTTTGTAATCATGTCGATCAACGACCGCCATCATCTCAGGCTCTCGAAATTGTGCACTGTATACCTCAGTCAGACTGACTTCATCAGAGGCTAAAACACGCCTAAAATTCCAAACGAGATGTCCTAAAACACCTCCCAAAAATTCAACGATTGGGAAAATATTTGGCCGATCTGATGACTCTTGTTATTTCAGGCTTGCGTCATCGAATTCCTCCCTTCAGACTCAACCTTATGCTCAAATTCGAAGTATTTCTGAAACCCTTTTCCTGAAGGCCTTTCAGGAATGCCTTGCTCTAATCTTCTGCGGTTGAATCTTGAACGACGAAACTCTAGGTCGAATTAATCTGGGTCGTCAATCCGTAAAACTTCACAACCGCCATGAAACATACATGAATTCAAATTCCATGGTCGATTTCGACTCTGCAACCTGTAAATCGATGCCATAAATTTTCTTCTTTGTCTACTCTGAAGCACTGAAACTCGAGATCTTCTCGTAATTTGGGGATTTCACTTTTGTTCACCATTTCCCCCTCAAATTATCCATAGGACGAAATCTATAGCCACAAATATCCTCAATTCGTGTTGGCTCCTGGCCCATACAAGCTCAATGTTGAACCTTGAGCTTTGATACCATTCTGTAACATCCCCCAACTTAACTAGGGAACATAACTACACAGAAATATACATAAAATGAAACTTTATTTTTCTATTCAAATCTTGTAGCTTACCATCTACGATTTAAACACATTTTCAACTAATTTCTGATATCCATAATTAAATGCATCCACAACACTCTAAATGACCATGAATTCAACTAATAATTCATTCATATAAACAATTAACCATTCACATATACACAGTTAATCCCAACAATTGAATTCATGGAATAATTCAATGAATATATAATCACTTATATTTTATAAAATGATTGTACAACTAGCTGCTTGGGAAGGACGTTCCACCCAACCATAGACCCTTTGTTCCAAATCTCAAGAACAAGTCACCCCCGAGATGGGGCTAGGAATCCACAAAATAAGGGTGCCTCTCATAGTCCCTCACAACTCCATATCACAAAACTCACCGGTGTTCTCCTACAACTATCCCAAATTTCCTCCAACTATCTTCCTCTTGACCTGCCTGACCCAAGGAATGTACCCCTTCACTGCTCTCAGTCCATCGGGTGTCCCACTCAATTATCAAGGTCTCTCTGGATCAAGTAGTTAGGAATATCTTTGCTGGGAACTCAAGGGAACTTAGTGCCGGGAAAGACACCAACATAAAAAACAACAAACACTTGTTGATACAATGTGACTCATCCAAGAGTTCACTCTTCAAGCATGACAACCTAAATCTTCAATTTCTAGCTCCAAAATGATCCAAAAACAATACAAAATGATCTATAATTCTCCAAGACTTATTGTTCCAGGTCCCAAGCTCTTCTCCCCTCCTCTCTAGTTGTTGTTCATGTAAAATTGAGTGTGAAAAACTGTCTGTTACTACCCATACAAATTTCCTCTTTTCCCCAAGATAGTTGACTGCTCACTTTGCCCAATGTTGATTGTACCTCAGTCCCATGCTCTCCAATAACTAATGGATGTGACTCTCACACCCACCCTATGATAACTATTCAATGATTGGGCTCTCATACACTCAGTCGGAAAATAGAAGGTTTCCCCAACTGATAATAAAATTCAAAAATGTGGGTTTGCATTAATACTCATAAATTATTTCCCCTTGGACCCCTCTTGGGAAATCTCTAGGAATTTCCCCTCTCCTTTGGATTAATCAACCCCCATAGCTGTTCATATCCCAACAACTGGTATTACATTATATTTATTAACAATTGAGGAAATACATTTCACATTTACATTGCTTGGCCATAGCCACATTTATATCTACATTATGCATTAATTAAATTGAGGATTATAGTGGGGATGTTATAGCTAGAATATTTTGGAAAGATCAAGCCCATAAATATATCATGTTGGGTTCGCAAAAAACAACACCCAAACAATGATTTTGGTCTCCTCAAATTGTAGAGGTTTAGGCAGTGCCCCAAAGTCTATGGCCATCAAGGAATTAGTCAGACCTGAGAAGCCACTAATACTCCTGATTTAGAATACCAAAATGAATGCTGAAGATGCAACCAAGCTTGGGAAAAACATATGGTGATCTAGTGAAGTTATTGCTGAAGACTCAAGAGGTGCCTCTGGAGGGATCTGTACTCTTTGGAACAACCATGAGGTATGTTTGGATTTCTCATTCAAAACCAAACATTGTATTCTCACTAAATTTAGGTACATGCAGAATAACATTTCTTTTGTGGTCATAAACATTTACATGCCTGTCAACCCTATTGAGAAGTCAACATCTTGGAGATCCATTTTAAGTCTAAAAGACACCAACTTCTCTGAAGATTGCATTGTTGTTGGTGATTTTAATGTCATAAGGAATATCGCTAAAAAAGAGGGGGGAATTTTGGTAGGGACCACTTTTTCCAAAAATGGAAGAGATTATTGAAGAATGGAATATGTTGGATATGTCCCCTTAGAGGGAAAATTTCACCTGGTCGAATATGAGAGCCAAAAAAGGGCATATTGTGGCATGTTTAGATCACTTCATTTTTCATAGTAATTTTCTTCATCAAAATTCAACTTTAAAATTTTACATTCTTCCCTCTCTTATATCGAATCATAAACCCATCTTTCTTCACCTCCAAGCAATCCCGAACTATAGGGTTCCTCCATTTCACTTCAACTCCATATGTCTCAATCATCAAGAAGCTATGGATCTAGTGGAAGCAACTTGGAAAAACTCTCGTCAACTCACCAGGGAAGGAGAAAGAGGAAATTAAATGCAATTTAGAGAGGCTGCAAAAATATTTAGAGGATAAATAAATCACTATCCAATTGCAAAAAGAAGAAATAGACCTTGAATGTAAAGATCATAGATCTTTAAGAAATGAATAAGAGTATTGGAAATTGAAATCCCACAGTCTTTGGCTTAAGTACGAGGATTTTTTTTTCAAAATTATTTCACTATTAGAAAAAATACAGACAATCCATAAACAATGTGGCAAGTATCATTCTTGAATATGGAATGTATGTGACTAAATTTGAAGATATAAAGATGTCTGCCAAGAATAATTTTTCATATCTGTACACACAACTAGAACATGCGGGCCAAGCCAATCTAAATTCCATGCTTGAGCACACCCCCCTAATTGTGACAAAGAATGATAACTTGGGCCTCACCCACCCCATATTTGAGGCTGAAATTTTTTCTGCCATATGGAGTTTGGAGCTGGATAAAGTCCCCGGGCCGGATGGTTTCTCTGTTTCCTTTTATTGACATTTTTGGGACTTAATAATCTTTGATCTCAAGCGAATTCTTCACTATACTCACCAAACCTTGAGACTGAGGGATCATGATTTCCTCTTTCTTAGCTTTGATCCCTAAGGAAGATAATCCCACCTCCTTCTCTATATTCCAGCCCATCTCCTTGTGCAATTCATCATACAAAATCCTCACCAAAGTCATCGCCTCCCGATTAAAAAAAATAATTCCTAAAATAATTTCCCCTAATCAGGGAGCATTTATGCAAGACATACAAATAATGGACAACATTGTTTTGGTTCGAGAAGATATACATTCAAATGTTAAAGATAAAGGTCAAGCTATGGTTATCAAGTTATATATGGTTAACACTTTTGACCGTGTCAAACATGGATTTATTTTTCAAGTCTTAGAGCGATTTGGGTTCAACATCTTCATAAAGTGGGTGGTGTCTTGTATAAAAAATCCCTAGATTGCTCCACTAGTGAATGGTAGGATGACAAAATTTTTCCTATTAAGCAGAGGATTACATGAAGGGTGTTTTATTTTTCCACTCCTTTTCATCATCATGGTTAAAACATTAAGCATGAAACTCAAGCATGAAAGAGTAGTTGGAAATCTGCTAGGCTTGCAAAATTGCTCGAGTAGTCAAAAATTTAAATCATTCACAGTTTGTAGATGATACTTTATTGTTGGGTGATGCATCTGTAATTATTTCCTCGATATTTAAAAGTGTATTGAATCCTTCCTTGATGCTTCTGGTGGATATGTTAACAACAAAAATTGTAATATTATGGGATAAATACATCACCACAGGAAATACAAGCTATAACACAAGTTTTCCAGTTCACTCTTGCTGAAAAATGAACCTCTTTTAGATACCTTGGCATTCCCGTTTCTAGAAAAACCTCATCATCTCAAGAATGGAAATAAATCATTGAGAAAATAAATTTGAAGTTTGTTCAATGGGGAACACGATGGATAAATCCTGCTAGAAGATTTATTCTCATAAAAGCAGTTTTGTTGACTCTCCTTCTCTGCCATTGCTATACATTTTTTTTTAAAATAAAACTGGGAGAAATTTTTATTCAAAAAAATCTGTGTAAAAGTCACAGATAGAGTTCTTACAAAGTCCAAAAAATGCCCGTGTAGCTTCAAAAACAGGCTGTAGCATAATACTATTTATCAAAGGACTAGCTAGAATTCCATACTCTAACTCATAACTACTACAAAGTATACTATAAAGCCTATAGAAAATCCGTAGTATCAGAATGCTAAAACAAAACATAAGAATAAATTTGCAGGATCATGTTTTTTCGATGACCCTTCATAAGAGTCTAGGGGCGAGTTCAAGTCATGTACCTTTATGGGAGGGGCCAATGAAGAAGCTGTGTTTGATATGGCCAGGCTTAAGACTAATGGAGCCGATGAAAATAGTCTGGTGTGTAGCTTCATGACTTCAGAGCGAATTTCCTCTACCTCATCTCACAATTGTTGATATCCTTGCCTTTGTTCAACCAACAACTCCATTTTAGTTTGACATTGGGAAGAAGCATTATTCAGATGGATTTGGAGTGAATTCACTAAATTTACTAGGGCCTCGTGCTCCTCTTCCTGGAGTTCCCTTCTCCAACGTACCACTCCTAAAATTTGATTTTCCATATTTACAATTTGTCCTCCCTATGCTTTTGGAAATAATTCTACCCACAAATTGCCAAAAGAAGCAAGAAACTTAGACTATGTGTGAAAAAATACAAAGCCCAATTGCCTGCCTCCCAAATTGATATTGCTTACCACCCTAGTAGATGTCATTAAATATCCATGGCTACATGTGGATGGAAACCACCTTTGATGGTGCTAGAGATCCAACGTCCAAACTCCCCTATGGCCCTTAATCTCATGCATGTGACAAGGCCAATGCCAGTCATGACCATCATTGCTAGAAGTGGATGTTGTAATCCTAGATTGTGATGACGCCAATTGGGGAAGACGAAGTACAAGAGCCATGTGGGAGATAATAGATTGTGACTGTAAACATGACCAGGAGAGGGGAGCCGAAGGGGAACACATGTGTACAATAACTCCAAGGACCGAAGAGACATAGATGTATTGACCAGAAGGACCACTTGGCATTGTCTTGAAGTGGAACACACATGAATCTACATTACCATGTGTCATTCCACCCAAATGCTTGAGCTGGAGGCTGGTTGAGTTTGCTGGCGATTATGGATAGGGGATGAGCTAGCTGCTGGCCCCCAATATTGATCCAAAAAACAAGCTATGTACCATAACATGGCCATGATTAAGGGATGAAATGTTGAACGAATTGACCGTTGATTCTAAGTGTGCTCGGAGAGTCCCAAATGGCCAAATTGGCTTGGGAGTCAGCCCTAGAGTTATTGATCCAGAGTACATGGTAACATTGGGGAGACTTGAAAGTTTAAACTTATTTAATAGATCTTGCTATGACGTTTTTGAGCTTCATATCTTGTGGGCGAGATCGTTTCCTGACCTGATTTATGATAACCCGAGAATATTATATGATAGAAATATATTCTATTCTTTGGATCTTAGCCAAAATTGATCCTTTGAATATTGTGTATGCCTCTGATTGGTTATTAGATGCTACACCAAGACTCCAAGAAAAGGTTAATCTTATTTGTCTTCCTGGGGAATAGATAACCTCAACCACACTTGCCACCCCTGGGTTGCCTTTCGAAGCTCTGTCAAAACATAGCATATGATTCTGATGATTGTACTTCTGACTTTCAAATTCCTTTGGAGATATATGGATCTACCATGAACATCTAGGAGGCTCTAAGAGGCTGCTTTGGGGAGTGATTGTTCCAAGAGATGCGAATTGTCCAAGCCATTTGATTTTTGCAGGAGTTAAATTCAATTGTGATATTGATTTTCGACCATTTTGTTGAAATAAATATAGCATTAATCCCATACACTTGTTATCCACTAGTTCGAGAGGAGAGTTGACTCCTGAGAAGATATCTTTATTTCGGGCCAACCAAATTTTCCAGGTTAAAAATTTAGGAACTACCACATATATCTCTTTTAGAATCAACTTGTTAGCTAGAGACCCTCGATAGAGAGAGGTCCAATTGCTAAAAATATGGAAATGGGAGGACAACCAACTGATCATGTGAAATAGACCAAATAGGACCAAATCCAAAATAAATTTAGAAAAGGGGCATTCCAGGAAAAGGTGGTAGAGTGTTTCCATAGCATGGTTTCATAGAGCACATCTATAAGGGCCATTAAAACCTCTCTTTTGCAAATTTTTTCTTGTGAGGATTTTCCCATGCATTAACGTCCAAAAAAATATATTGATCTTGGGGAGATAGTTTGAAGCCCAAATTCAATTCCAAACATTTGATTTATGGGGGAGGGATGTATGATCTAGAAGGGATTCGTAGCCAAAATGGACTTAGTAGGAACCAATTTCCCAACCTATGGAGTCTCTAGAAGATAGATGTTGAGAGGCAAAACCTTGTAAAGAAGAGCATAGGGTCTGAAAATGGGAAAGCAGATGAGGGGGAATATTCACTATAATCCAACCAACCCAGGAACAAGAAGGATTCCATATTGAGAGATTAAAAAGGGTGTTTATGCCCTGTTCGGAGCATAAGTGAAAACAAGGTTGTATTTCCCTGTTGTCTCATAGGGGTGGGTTTCCCATTATACTATCTTTCCAAATGGAAATGTGTTTTCCATTGTCAGGAATCCATGTGACCCTACTTTGGAAAATCGTGAGGGAGGCCTTTAATAATTTCCAAATTGGTGATCCAGATTGATGAGATGGGGTAGTGTCTAGACATTGAAGCCAATCACCTTCCAAATATTTTTGTACCAGAACATTTATCCACCATTCTTTCTTACCTATAACTAAACAACATAGAATTTTAGTCCCCAAGGAAATATTGGAAAGGGTCAGGTCTAGAATTCCCAAGCCTCCATGTATTTTTGGTTCTCTCACTATATTCCAGTTTACCAGATGCATTATTTTATTATTAGTCTTTTCTCCCTGCTAGAGGAATTTCCTTATTTCTTGTGCTATAAATGAATTCACACTTGTTGGGGAAAAAACATAGGAGAATTGGAAGATAGGGAGGTCTGAGAGAACCGCCTTAATTAATAGCACCACCCTTCCTTCCAAGTTAATCCATTGAGAACCCAAAAGGGTGAACTTGGATTTAATTTTGTCTATTAGAGGTGTCCAAGCCGAACAAGAAACGCTTTTTGATAGACGGGGATGCCCAAATACTTAAAAGAAGTCTAGTTCTCCTGCAATGGAAATTGAAGAATATTAGAAATACTTTGGGAAACTCTTGAGATTGTGTTCCATACATAAATGTGTCTTTTTTTTCGATTTATCTCCCCTCTTAAGGCTTTCTTAAACTCATCCAAGATCGCCTTAAATCTTCTTGCAATAATGGAGGAGGCCCCCCTAACAACATGGTGTCATCTGCAAATTGTGATTAGTTAATTCATTTTACATGGTTGGTTATTTTGATACATGGGATACTTTTATCTTGTCTTTCTTTCTCCAACATTCTTCTTAAGGGTTCTTCCATCATGATATAGAGAAAGGGGGATAGAGGACAACATTGTTTTAGTCCTCTTGAAAGTTTGAATAATTCAACTGACCTTCCATTAACCACTAGGGAAATCCATGGGGAACTGATGCATGAGAAAATACAAGCTAGAAGATCTACTCCAAAACCAAACCTGGCAAGTATTGGAAAGAGGAAGCAGTGCTGAACCTTGTCAAAATAATTTTCCATGTCTAATTTGTTGATGTTTCTGGTAGTTGTGAGAGGTATTTACCTCTGGGATAACCTTTCTTATAGATGAAGTTTCCAAGATGTTAAAGGAAAATCATTGGAAGTCAAAGAATATCCCAGAAGAGAAGTCGGCCTCACAGAAAATAATAAAGAAGAATTATATTGCTCAAGAAGTAAAGTCGGCTCCAAAAAAAGATAAACAAAAAAATATATTTTCCAGAAAGTCAGGCCGGCCCTGCCAGAAAAGTCACTGGACATATTAGTATAAATAAGAGTGACACCTTCCTCATTTGGCACACTCACTCACTCATCTACAGTGCAAGTTTGGTGGAGAGAGGTGCAACTACAGAAGGAAGAAGGGCACATATGGAGGGTCTATCTCTTTTGGTCTTGGTGATGTGTTGGTGGAGGCCAACCATTCTATCGCTCTGGCTAGAGTGAGATGTAGCTGAATTATTGGTTTGTCTTGGTGATGTATTGGTAGATCTAATATAGCACTCTAGATAAAGTGAGATGCAACTGCATAGTTGGTTGTCTCTTGGTGGTGTGCTAGTGGAGGATAGACACCCTAGCGCTCTGGCTAGGGTGTGCTGCATCTATGTTGTTGGGTTATCTTTTTTTTGGTTTTCTCTAGTGGATATAGATTGTTCTTGGTTATTTCTTCTTGGCAAGGATATTCTCTATAAGAAGGTTGTTGGGTTTTCTCCCCTTGTGTAGAAGGGTTTCCTAGGATGTATATGTTATGCTCGGGGGTGGCACGAGTAGGTTCCTATGGTTGGGTGGCGATGGTGAAACATCGCATATGGAGAAACGAGCATGAAAAATAAGTTTAAAATTTCCATGGTAAATCTTATCTTAACGTAATTAATGAAAATTCAACATGGGATCAGAGCTTGGTTTCCTTCAAAATGATCTAAACGCTGGAAGGAATATCGTGAGATTTATCTTGCCGTTTTAGTTTTCCATTGTAGTTTTCCACTGTACCTTGATGCAATACCTTACCACTGCACAATTTTATTTTTTCAAACAAGTTAGAGAAACTTGAAGTTTTAGGGTTTTCCACTGCTTACCACTGCTTCCAGATGGTGCTACAATTTCTAAGGTATGTACTTGTATATGTTAAATTGTATCATTATCTTGAGGGTGTTTTTACAGGAGAATGGACTTTTGTCCAAGCATCAAATCATAGATCCAGAGGGATCTAAGATCCAGTGCAATCAAAGGAACAATGCACCCTCCAGGTTTGATTGTTTTGATATGCCTCTAGTTGTTATGGCACCATTGCAATCTTATGTTTTTTTATCTATTAGAGTTATGATCATTATACTAACCACTTAATACTATATATGCATTTTTTTTATCTCCCCCCTAGGATATATTCTTGTTTTGTTGTCTGTTCCGAGCAGGTTACCTCAAAGGTGTTAGCACTAGAAGTTGTTATTATACTTCTTTAAGAACACGCCTAATACCCATCAGAATTTGAAAAATTAAATGAATTTAAATGGGTGGATCAGCAAGAAAGAACAAGAAAGAGGGAAACAGTCTAACTGTAGATCAATGATCTACGATTGGGCATGGAGTCAACACCACTCTGCAGATTGAAGGAAATCAAGCTAACTATTTGGTTAATATCTTATATAATGATGATTACAAGAAAGGCAGGTGAACAAAAGAAGAAATCCTACTAAACAAATATCCTCTCTGCATAATAGATTGAAAAATGGTTGAACAAAAAAAATGATTAACATGCCATCTACAACAGATCCTTTGTTGCTCAGGGATCCATTAATCAAAGGAATCCTTTGATCCTCAAAACCTACAATATATTCAATCAAGAAGATAACAAAATAAATGGAAAACAAAGATGACAAGCTGATAAACAACTCTCATAAATATTCAATGGCATAAATGTTAATTACAACAGACCCTTAGGCTTACAAATGAGTAGCTAAACTGCTCCTCCAGCTCTCTCCTCTCTTGGATCATGAATCCAACCCTTTCCTTATTAAAATCCACTTCATATATAGTGAATGATCTCTCTCTACTCTAAGGAGGTCGAAACCAATGAGCTACATAGGATCCTCCTCCATTTAGGAGTTTGTTACAAAATATTCCAACAAAAACATAACAACTTCCTATTTTTTTAGATCTTGTCTATTGTGATAAATTCCTTTTGAAACAGGTCATGATGCTTGATCTGGTGATAGAACACATGTCCCTGATGTCCAAATACCTCCTAGGAAACCATTTGAAGCCCCTCAAACATGTGGAATCCCTCCTACAACTTAGATTTATCAAATTGTTAGAGTTCGCACTGCCTTTGACAACATTCACTATGAACTTTCCTGTAGGTGATGATTTTGAATTTTCTCCCAAACTACGAAGTGGGTCGGGCTAATGTTTTGTCAGCAAGTCAATGGTAATATGTTGCTTCTCCACACCAAATTTTAGAAGAATCTAGATTGACATTCAAAAGTTATGATCAAAACATGAATCTGTTCTGTGCTAATTGCTACAAACTGTCCCAAATTACTAGTTCACAACGCCTTTGATAAAAGGCGCTGTGAAATTTCCTATAGGTGCTTGTTTCATGCCAAATCAACTCAACCGATGCCAAAACCATGCAAGAAGGCTTGAAAACCTATGATAAACCTACTACAACTTATGGTGTGTCAGAATTTAGGTTGGTGATTTGTGAATCCGAGATGGACTTAGAGGGAGGCATCCAATCTCGAACAATCTTCTACAACAAGTTCTCAATGCTAGTCTGCAGTGCCAATTTTCAAATTCTAGTAGTTTTCTTCAAGGAGACTGTTAGAGTTTGTTCCTTGCCATAATATTTGAAAATCATACTGAATGAAAGCGCTGAAGACAATGAAATCTCCCCTGACACCTTTCCAAAGTGAAATGATGAAAGATTAGTGCAGTGAGGTACTTCTTAGTGCATTGTGAATGTTTTTAGGTGAGTTGGCAACAAATCAATCTGACCTCTGACTTGACCTCTAAACGGTTGGAAAATGACATAATGGAAACTTGTGTACATATTTGAGAGAAGACATATCACGATGATGATGTTTTTTAGACCAAGAGTGTGACCCATGTGGACCATTATTCTTCTCATGATGATAAATAATACCATGAAACTAAGGCTCTAAACCAAGACTAAAACAAGACTATGCTTATAGAAAAATCAAAGAATTAAGTTATGACATGAAATATAACCCAAAGCCTAAGAATTAAAAACCCTACGACTCAAAACAAGACAAAACCAAAGTGTTTTGACCCCTACACATCCTATGTGCTAACAAGAGGCATGTCACTAGTGATAGCTCTGAGAGGGAGATATAATCACAATTGCAAAATGAAACTTATTATATGGTCTCTAGTTTAAGACATGAAGCAGTCTGACCAGACAAGGATTTTGTACAAATTGACAGTTTGACCAGTTCTTGGTGCATGATTCTATCAGTCTGAGTGAGTCATGGCATATGAAAGTTTATCATTTGCATTATAGAGCTATTCCCACTTCGGGGAAGATGGTGACGAGTCTTCCAAAGATTCATATTAAGCATGATGGAATCTACATAGGTTGTGCTCTTGGCATGAATGCCAAGGGATATTTTTCGATCAATGAGGCTCCAACACATATCCACATATGAACAAACAACTAACATTTTCACCAAGCCTATGTCAGGGACAATCTTAGTAGGAACACAAATATTTCCCTCAGGGAGTGTTGATGATTGCAACATCGTGCCAATATTCTAATATTGATCATATAGACTTGATCATGTGGGAATAGGCCCATATGTAATCTTTGACGAACTGAAGATTCGAGTTTCTGCTAGATCTCCAGGAGTATATTGGGTAGAGATTCCAATATTGGTTAGAAGAACTTGACCATGTGGGAATGATCCCAGGGTATTCTTCGATGGACTAAAGGATTGGGACCCTGATATAGTCTTCGATGGAATGAAGAATCAAAGCCCGATGTAGTCTTCGATGGACTGAAGCTACACAATTTTCTATGTATTGAGGACTCCTCCAATGTGTGAGAATTGCATCAGTCATAACACTCATGGTGAGGTGAGTTGTACTAATAAGCAACCGACCCTTTTCCCAGTACTAGGCTGCAGACCAGGGGAGATAGGGAACATATACATCTGAAGTATATGTGTCATGACGTAGTCTTCGACAGACTGAAGACTTGAGGTGTAATTCCACGTGTTCGATAACATCAAGCTAAATTGATTCACAAAGTGATCCTATGGGAATATGTACATTCCAAGACTTATCTCAATCATTCTAAAGATGCCGATGATCATGTGGGAATTTGGACATTCCAGGATCAAATATGAGGTGAATGTGGCTCAGATGTGGTCATAATTATTGTCACGGGACAAGAACGACCCAAGGTGCTAGACACATGGTTGTGGAGATGGATCATCAATATAGCTAATGAGTCTCATGGAGAAACTGTCTATGACAGAAGAATACCAAGAAAAATAGAAGATATGCTTGGAGAATTCCTTCCTTGTTGAGAGGGAGTATTGACGGTTGCAACTTCGTGAGACATTCTTCTATGACAATACTCCTCGATGGACTAAGCTGAGTATGACACTTATCGATGGACTGATAAGTTGTACTGGGTTGGTGCCCATCATCCCTTGGGAGTAGACCAAGTGGAAACATCATGGAGAGTAAGTCCTTGACGATGCACTATGGGAAAGCAAGTCCTATTTCCACACTACGTGCGAGTAGATCCTAGTGCCACACTATGGGAGAGTAGGTCATAGTGTATTCTAGTGGTGATGAGGCCCTAGAAAAGGTCCACATTGGGTGTATCCATGTGCGATGTGATGATGCTACCAATAACACGGTATACATGACCATGACATGGTCAGAGGACCATGGCATAGCCTGTGAGGCTATGAGGAACAAAAGAAAAACATTATGGAGAATACCTCCTTGGCTAAGAGGGAGTGTTGATGTTTCTTGTATCTGGGGAGGTATTCACCACTGGGATAACCTTTCTTATAGATGAAGTTGCAAATATGTTAAAGGAAAACCATTGGAAGTCAAAGAATATCCCAAAAGATAAGTCGACCTCACAGAAAATAATAAAGAATTATTATTTTTCTCTAGAGGTAAAGTCGGCTCCAGAAAAAGATAAACAAAAAAATATATTTTCCAGAAAGTCAGGTCGGCCCCGCCAGAAAATGCATTGGACATATTAGTATAAATAAGAGTAATTCCTTCCTCATTTGGCACACACACTCACTCATCTACAATGCAAGTTTAGTGGAGAGAGTTGCAACTACAACTGCATTTGCAGTAGGAAGAAGGGCACATATGGAGGGTCTATATCTTTTGGTCTTGGTGATGTGTTGGTGGAGGACAACCACTCTAGCGCTCTAGCTAGAGTGAGATGCAACTGCATTATTGGTTTGTCTTGGTGATGTACAAGTAGAGCCACTCTAGTGCTCTGGCTAGAGTGAGCTGTAGCTGCATAGTTAGTTATCTCTTGGTGGTGTGATAGTGGAGGCTAGACACCCTAGTGCTCTAGCTAGGGTGTGCTGCATCTTTGTTGCTGGGTTATCTTTTTGGGTTTTCTCTAGTGGATAGAGCTTGTTCTTGGTTATTTTGTCTTGGCAATGATATTCTCTATAAGAAGGTTGTTTGGTTTTCTCCCCTTATGTATAAGGGTTTCCTAGGATATATATGTTATGCTCGAGGTGGCACGAGTAGGTGCCTATGGTTGGGTGGCGATGGTGCAACATTGCCTATGGAGAAATGAGCATGCAAATGAAGTTAAAAATTGATATGGTAAATCTAATGTTAACGTAATTAACGTAAATTCAACATAATTTAATCACCATCCCTATTTCCTTCCTTCCTCTGCTTGAATGGATAACTTATTGAACTATTAGGACATTGTCCATCATTTATATTTTCTCCACAAATCCCCCTTGGTTTGATGAGATGAGAGAAGGCAGGAGGGGTTTTAGGCGGTTTTCTATGATTTTGGAGATGATTTTGTAAGAGACATTATAAAGGGATATAGGGCGGAAATGACTAAAGGAGGAGGGGTTGGTTTCCTTAGGTATGAGATCCAAGAAGGAGGATTTGGTATTGCCACCCATTCTTGTTGATTTTTCCACATATTGAATCATGTGCACTAGTTCAAACTTCATGATATGCCAACTTAGGAGATAAAATGAATTTTAAAACCATTCGGGCTTGGAGATTTGTCTGGATTCATTTGTTGCAACACCTATAATATTTCTTTTTCTGTCACTTTGATTGATAGTTTGATGTTTTCATCAACACTGATTAGACTTGGGATATGGCTTAAGAAGTTTTCTTGGGCCTCTATATCTCCCTTGCCTTCTTCCTTGTATAAATTCTCATAACTTTTTTTAGTAGCTTGCCAGAGCTGCCCTTGTCTTGAGATAAGAGAGTCATCCTCTCCCATAATCTCTGAAATATTGTTTCTCCATATCCTTGCTTTGGCTTAAAGGTGAAAGAATTTTGTGTTTCTATTCCCCTATTTAATCCAAAGACTATAGGACTTGAGTCTCTAATCTGCTTCTTTCGCCTTCAAGGATTTCTTGTGCTTTTGGAAAGTGATTTTCTCTTCCATAAGAAGAGGAGAGGAAATAGGATTTGTTTCCAATTTGACCCCGATCTCCTCCATTTTTCTTTTCAAATCTTGGATTTCTTTTCTCTCTTGATTTTATTTAAGTTTAACCCATTCTCTAATGGCTCTCTTGGTTTCTTTTAAATTTTTTCCCATATAAAATCTGGGGATCCTTGGATCGAAGGCCTCTAGGCCTCTTCAATCACCCCAAGAAAGGAAGGATCTTTTTCCTAGCAAGGATTGAATCAAAAGTGAATGGGGATGAGGGGAATTGGAGGGGATAGTTCTAAGGTGATCATAACTTGACCAGGGGAGGATTCGAGAGGAGGGGACAAAGGACTCTTCTAAGATACTGTGCTTCCTGATAAGAAAATGTTCGAGCTTGATTGCAATGTGGCTTGGGCCCTGCCTCTTATTAGACCAGGTATAGTGACCAAAGGTGAGATACATGTTCATTATATAATAGATATCTAGGATGTATTCCATATTTTCCCTGGAGGCCTTTCTAACAATGGAGCCTCCCCATTTTTCAAATTTATGCAAAGTAGTATTGAAATCTGCGGCAAAGATAAAAAACCCAGGTCTTAGCTGGATTTGAAGAGAAAATAGAGAGTTCCAACGCAAATATTTATCTTTATTGATAGAGGGCATGTAAATGTTTAAAATGGAGAAATGATTACCTATTTGGAGATGCAAAAGCGAGACCGATATCTAATTATATTCACTTTCCCATTCTTCTAGTTGAAACATGTGGGGATTCCAAAGCATGCAGAGCCCTCTAGAGGCTCCCTTTGAACTAACTGCCTTTCCATGAATTGTTTGTTAGAAAAAAGAACTAGCTTGAAGGACATCCACATCCTTCATTTTTCATTTCCTGGAATAGGAGGACTTATGGTTTTTCATATTTGAGAATATTTTTCACCATTTTTTTTTATTTTCACTTCCTAGTCCTCTATAATTCTAGGAAACAAACTTAATCATTTGGAAGACTGTTTGGGGATTCCCCCTTTAGGGGGTGCTGAGCCACCTTGGTTCCTTGAGGGTCTGAGTTGTTTTTTGGTATGCCCATCTAGCATACTATGTTTTCCCATATCAATTTCCCTTCCTGTTGCTGCTTCTCGGTGTTGATTGTTCGATTTCATGTTTTTTTGGTAGGTTGAGTATATACATTTCTAGAGACTGTTTCCTCTTCTAAGCTTTCATCAATTTCTCCATCCTCTTGATTTGACTGAGGGGTATTTTTTTGAATGATTGGAGGAGCTGGGGTGTCTCCCACCATACCTAATGCCTCATGCTGAGTGAGGGGAGTCTCTTGTTCTGATTCCGGTTCTTCTTCAACCTCAGAGTGTTATGAGGAAAATCTCTCTATGTCATGGGGTAAACCAAAACAGATGGAAATGACTGCAGAAATCAATTCTAATCTCAAGTATTCTATATAAGAAAATATGCTAACAAGACAAGATAAAGATCCTACCTCGTCCAGACGTTCGATGAAGTCCACCGTTGAGCACTTGACTCAAAGAAATACACCTGCAACTTGTCCTCAACAACCAAGAAACAAAAGCATATGGTGATAATATATAAAGTTAGCACATTCAATAGCATAATCCATGAATATTCATAACAAATACACCCATGGAATAACAATTCAAATATTTTCAAGACATTAATTGGACGAGAAAACAATATTTCTATTAAAATGTAATCAACAGAAGTGTATGAATTACAAACTTCTGCGTCGACAGGGTTCGGAACCGAGAAACTAAGTCCCTTCTAGCTGGGCCTCCACTACTTCAATCCTCCACCAAAGGAAAACTCATATAAGAGAGACAATGAGGTTCTTAATCAAGTAGGGAAGAGATTGGGGGTTGAACAATGTGTTCAAACTTAAAAGGATAAAGGGATGTTGACTCAATATGAAGTGAATAGTTTCTCTAGAGTAACTTCTCTCTCTGTTAGCATCGTGATTTTTGCAGTTAGAGTTAGTCCTAGATGAGTCATAGTTTGTGTGTCAAATCTTATAAGGTCAGTGACCAAATAAAGAGTGGTTCGAAATTATCGAGTAATGGGTCTAGCCATAAATTGGTTAAAGGGGTGTAAGGTTCGCCACATTTAAATTGTAAAGGTCCACTTCCCTAAGTCTCGAGTCATGTTGAAAGGGTGGAAATTATGTACCAAAATCAATTCAAGTGGTTGGGATAAAGGTCATGTCGAAAGATATTAAGAGCATCATTCCCTAATCATGAAGTCAGAAAAGTAAACAATCATGTCACTTCTATGGCACTTCTATCATTTGTACTTTGCACACTTCAAAAGTGTACCTGTTGCACGAGTTTGCTACACAAATATTCAACCTGCTTTCAAAATTTTAGTTGCCATGGATTTACTGTCCTTTTCCATGATTTCATTCTGTATGCATTCAATCATAAATATTGGTCACCCTTCATGCCTCTTCTTCACTTTCATAGTTTGTGCGTCATCCGTAGTTTTTTCAGCAAGCTCTGGAGCCCTTCACTGCATAAAAGTTATTTGCTTCCAGTAGTTACATAAGTCTGCTGTTTTGATTTTGCTATGTCTCCTCCATTGTTTTCAGCCATTTATTAAAGTCTTTGGAGCTCACTGCAAACTAGATTTTTGGACGAGTTGTTTCTTCTCACAGTCAGCCTTCTTCCTTCTAAATTTCCTACTGCCGCGCCGAGTTTTCCACTGCGCTGAAATTTTTTGTCACAAATTCCTACTGTGCCAAGTCTACCATTGTTGTTTTCTATTGCGTCGAATTTTTCCATCGCACTTTACTGCCGCGTCGAGTTTTCCCACTGCGCCGAATTTTTCCGTGGCACTTTACTGCCGCGCTGAATTTTCCCACTATGTCAAATTCCTCTGTCGCGCTTTACTGCCGCCCTAGGAATTTCTATTACTGATTTTTTTTTTCTGTGAAAAAATTCTAGTTGCTACCTTTTCTTGCAGTCTCTGCAAAGTTCATCATTCTTATTTTCTGCATAGAGAGGGTATTACAATTCATTGCTGCGCGCGTGAAATTAATATATACCAGCATCATGGAAGTTTCCCAAAGCATAAGAAAGAAGGCGAGAAGTGGCAGGGCCGTGAGGTTTGAACATCAGGATATGGAGTTAACAAATGAAGAATCGAAGATAAGAACGTCTTTTGAACAAGCCGAATGTATGTGTTTCTGTGAAAGGATCCAAGGATGTAATCCGAAACTTGCTGAGTAGTTCACCCCCAATTTTACTGCGATCAACGTGACAATTGCGAGAATCACTTTCCAAGCGACGAAGGAAACTTTTTCAGCTGCGATGGAGATCGCTCTGCGTAGATAAAAATGGTTTAAAGGCATGCCTTTAGAAGTTTCATGTTATATGGATTTCATCAAGCCTGAATGTTGAAATCGAAAAATTGGAGCCGACATTCCAAGCCAATATCTCCTGGAGCCTTTCGAGAAACTTCTGAAGATAATCAAAAAATATTTCACCTGTGAAGGAAGAG
This sequence comes from Picea engelmannii, assembly GCA_009831015.1. Lineage (NCBI taxonomy): Eukaryota > Viridiplantae > Streptophyta > Pinopsida > Pinales > Pinaceae > Picea > Picea engelmannii. The sequence continues at coordinate 11,664 of ML816730.1, read as the reverse complement.
TCGACAGGGTGTATCCATACCACATTAGGTTACTGATGCACTTCACAGGGAAAAATCCATTATACTTACCTTTCTTCTTGTGTCAAAGCCTGGAAAAGATGGCAGACAGTTTCCAAGCCAAGGATGATCAACCAGGGAACAATTTATTCCATTTTTCATTAATTAAAATGTTAGTGGTTGAAGAATTGAGACATTTGAACAAGGAATTGAATTCCTTTTGATTTCGGCTAGCATTCCCAGAGACCCTAAAGGAGACATTCCTCTATTTTCATAGGAATAAACACTTCATAGTTCAAAGGTGAGAAAGGAAGATGTTACTGGAAAAAGAAAAGAGAAAGAAATAGAAGACTCGTCATTCAGACAACCAACATCCTAGAAGAAAAACAAGTCAAGATTGATTGATAAAACTAAGGAGATCCACGCTCCCAGTAAACCGCACACCAAGTCCTCTGCCAAGATATTTCCCATGCACACCATTCAGCTAGAGCTTGTTGAAGGTGAAAACAAGGGAATTGATGAAAGACAGGTGGATTTAGGTGAGGAAAGTGAAAATACTCAGGAAATGAATTAGTAACTAAAGCAAGCACAACATGTTATTTCCCAATTTTATCAAGAAAACAGAGAGTTGAGAAGACAACTGACATAAAATATTATTGAAACACTAGCTTCACAGATTCAAGCAGGTCAGTTATCCCCTACCTCACCCACAACGAGGGAAAATAATGTAAATTGGCTTAAAAAACAACTAAGAGAGGCCCAAGATGTGATCATTGAGCTTCGAGAGGAACATAAGATGTCAAAGGAAAAAATCACGGAACATTTCAAAGAGTGAAAACCAACTATTGATAATGCATGTGCAACGCTCTCCGGTGCTCAATCAAAACTGAAAAGAAATGCAGTTTTGTTGAGATAGGTGAAGAGTTTGAACAAACAAAACTAGTCTTTAAGAAAAACAGTTAGATATTTAAGGTTGCAAGCGAAGTTGGAGGCATAAAATAAGGATGAGCTAAATCCTCTAACTGGAGTTGCGGAGGCATGAGTAAGGGAGCCCCATTTTTTTCCTTTTGGGTCATATCATGGAATCTTTCTCCATACATAGCCTGCTTTCTTACGTTAACAAGAAGTCATACGCAACACTTGCACAGTGAATATTCGCTGCACAAACGCTATAAGATTACCTAATGAGAAGGGAAGGTATTAATGAAACACATGCAAGTTTTGAAGGACATGAATGGTCCCCAACCGTTGCTGCCACTTGGATTTGCATGAGCGACCAAAAATGGACATAGGCTACACAAACACGCCACGTGCATGCTATAGCCAATGATCATGCAACAACAACCAGAGTCCACTATACAAAGGTGACAGAGTGTCCAATAGTACACATGATTACTCGGGCATCCCTTGGAAGAAAATGCTGATTTATCACAACCAGATGGTAGAATATTACTCATGACCAAATGATTGAAACAAATATGTTGGTTATGATATGATTGGGCGTAGTCGGGTTTCTATTTTTGGTAAATTTTGTTGAAAAGGTTGTCCGGGGGGAGAGTAACCAAATCCAGGATTATAGGGGGAAGTAGTTCGAACATAGCAACCCAGGAGGGCATTATTTTTCTATATATTGGATCTTTTTGATGTAAGCAAGGTTGGAAAAGTAGTGTAGACAAGGCACCCTTGAATGTAACTTTGAATTTGATGGAAATATAATGCAAAGGTCCTGAAGCTTTCGATGAAAATATTCTAGTGGTGGTGGTTTGATGTATTGTGATCCTATCTTCGTATGTACTTATTGTTTCCTACAAATTCATGTCTGTTCCATTCGTTTAAATTGGAAATATTTAAAGGGTTTAAAATTCATCTCGTGGTGCTTTAGACTCGACCATTTAAACTCCGTGTTTTCTTCTAAATTAGGTAAAAATTCATCTCTAATGGTGCTATGATTTTATTTATGTTTCTCCTTTCTTTCGCCATACACAACAATATTGAAACTGAAAGAACATTACCTATTTATCCTTTTTCCTCTCAAAGATTCCCTTACTAGTCATTGATTTCTCTTGTTTTAAGGGGGTTGACTCCACAACCCAAAAAGTACTATACTTTCTTTCCAACGAAACTAGAAATTTTATTTTTACTCAAGCATATAAATCTAGCCATCAGTCCAAAGTTATCATCTATCAGAGACTAGGTCTCAGAGAGAGCCCTTTCTAGATTGGGAAGGCTAGTTTCCAATCTTAAAGTTGGTTTGTAGGTTACCTTGGTAGATCATTCTCTTTAGCCCAACAATTTACCAAGTGCTAACACGCTCAAAGTAACGTTATTTAAATCAAAGCATTTTCCAACTTATATGAGATGCATAAAAATCAAGACATTCAAAACATAAGAATTTTCCTTGTGAAAAATCAAAGAAAAGGTGGTACCCACAATTTAGAATTTTAGGGTGTGTTGTGTACTCAACACACCTTTGTACCAAAAATTCCCCAGGTCAACTTATGGTCATATATCTAGAAATTTAGCAAGTTTTCAATGATGCACTCAACTCTTGACCATGGAAGTCAACATTGATGCTTCTCCATGAGTCTTTCTAGCCATTCATGTAGGTCGATTAATTTAAGATGAAACACAATTTATTTGGCTTTCAACTTTTCAAAAAAGGAGCATATGTAAATGTTCCTACATGTCTTTTCCATATCACCTATTGGATCCATGACCATAGTCGGAGGTAGAAGATGATCAACTTTGGGTACTCAATCATTAATATAATGGGATAATGTGACAAGTCAAGGGTTCACCTTTTCCATTTACATTTTTAACAACCACATACTACTAGGGTGTCATAAAAGAGATCCAATTCATTGTGAAGTACCATTAGCTGAATATGGCTACTAGAAGATGGAATATTACAACTTGCAAGATATGTCGACTCTCCATTTTCATCTACCATTTGTTTATGGTATCTTTCTTTGGATAAGATATCATGACATTTTTGTATTGGTTGAATACCTTGTGTATCCAAACTCAATCCCAAATCAGGATCCTACATAATCCAATGCACAATTATTCAAATGCATGTCCAAAGGTAGTGTAAATTGAATCAAATAATCAAAATATAAATAAGATTTTGACTTACTACAAATGACAAGGGAGAACTTTGTGACCTTGGAATGATATGGAACATGTAATTTGAAGAATTAACCATTTGAAATTATCACTAGTTTTCCACTGCATTTGAGCCAAAACCACAATAAATATATGTTTTCATTTTCAAAACAAAGTTTGGGAAGTATGTAACATTATAAATTCAAAGAGAATTTGGAAGACCTCTTGTAAGTAGGTAGTGCACCTAGTTTACATTTATAAACTGGTTCATTTTTTGTGCTAGAATCATTGATGTGATTAAGGTGATACTACAATGCGATTAAGGTGATATAGTGCACTGGTGTAGTTAAATTTGAAAGGTGCACCTTTTGTTGAAATTTTCTTTTAAAAAAAATAGACCATGTTTTTTTCCATCAATACACTGAAGAAGAAAAAAAGAGTAGGATTTCATTGTGTAAAAGTGAGATAAAGAAATCCCTAATCAATTATTGTGTCAAAAATTAAAGGGGAGACTCGTGAAAGAGATAATTACTAGGTAAGATATTTGAGCTAACAAATTTATCTAAAGAGCATAATTTGTAAGGAATCATCATGGATTTCATACAAATACGCAATGAAGAAGTTCATTCTCTTCATCTCAATAAAATTTTATCTCAATTGATTAAAAAGATTTGTGAATTTTTTTATTTACTCCTATTCATATTTATAGTTCATTTCAACAAAATAGAATGGTTTTAGACTTGACACCTTCAATGCTGCAAACCATATCTTTGTTGTTACCTCCCTTTTATTTTATGTTGCTACAAACCCTAGCCACAAGGGTTCAATTTCTTTACCTTTTCACAATGATATTTGTTTTTCTGGAGCTTTGGGAATTTGTTGGCATCAACAATTAGTTTGTTCTAAAAAATATTTAATGGATTAGAGCCTCTCATTACATTGGATTCCAAAACCCGTCCATGTCATTTAAAAAATGCTTTTCAGGTTGTGTGGTACTAATCTTGAATGGATATTTATATAAATTGTCACCTATTTTGGTACTTTTTGGGTGGAAAAAATCGAGCTATTGGCTTGTAGGGCCCATTTTATAGCTAGGTCCCACTTTGTTTATTTGGTGTCCAAAACCTTCTAGATCCCATTTGATGCCTTAATTGATCAATTTTGGGGTCAAAACTTTGGAATCATAGCTCCTCGCCTCTCAACATTGTTATGCACTTAGATAATTTTCCAATGACTTGAAGATCACCTCAATCAAAGTTCATATGCAAAAGTTATGCCTCCCGCAAGTTGACCTTTCTTTTCAACCACCATGCTACCAAGTGGATTCCATGTTAGCTTCCCTTACTCACACATGTGGAGCTATTCATGTGTGGAATTTCAAGAGAATTCCAGAGGGTCCAAAACCCTAACATAATTTTGGGTTGAGGCATGCAAAAACCCTAACCCTAACCCTAACCATAATTATCAGGCTATAATAATTATTGGGTCACTAGGAAAGGAAGGGGATCCATTCTTATTGTATTGTGTATGGTTCCACATGAGAGAAGATAATTTAGAGTGGGATATTGATATTGAAGTAGAACATAGGAAGTAGGAGATCCTGTAGCTGTTGATGATTTTAGCTACGTGAGACATTCTCTAGGACACAAACTTGAGAGAGAGCCCATGAGAGGAGTGAGTGGTTCCTATTTGAGACAGAGATAGAACGTAGAGATGGCCTCCTCCTTACAGAGTGTTGAGAAGAAATCCAGATGATTCTCCCATGTAACACAGTGAGAAAGGAGATCTACAGAGTTGGACGTGCTCGTGGCTGAGCACAAGGTGAACGTGTGAAATCCCAAAGTGTTGTGTGCATCGTCATGAGATATAAATGAATATGATATATTATCCTCGTCTGAGTAGAGGGTTGATGAGAAAATCCAGATGAATCTCCTGTGTAATGCAGTGGGAAATAAGATCTATTGAGTGGATGTGCCTGTGGACGAGCACAAGTGAACATGATCCTAGTGGCTGAACACTAGTGAAGAAGTGGTTCTTCTATGTAATGCAGTGAGCCAGAGATATGGAAATCAATATGGATGTGCCCCTAGTGGTTGAGAACTAGTGGGTGTATGAGATCCCTTTCTATATTGTTCAAGATTTAGACCTGCCTGTAACCCTAATTGTAATGTAAAGGGTACAAGTTGGCCCCACCTTAATGTAATTGAAAATTAATGTAAAAGATAATTAATCTGGTTAATATTAATTATATTATGAGATAGAGAGGTCGGATCTATTGTGCTAATAGACACTTCTGTTGACAGGTCAAGTCTAATACAAGTAAAGGTAAATTCCCCATTGAGGAATCATATCTTTTGTGTGAGTTTGGAAATTTCAGCAAGTACATCTACTTGAGAAAAGTGCACACCTCTCTTGGGCGCTAGTATTCTAGGGTTTGTGAGCAGCCTTTTGTGTGCTAGGTTTTCTTGGTGGTGAAGGTCTTTGTCTTGAAGAATATATCAAAGGATTGGCTGGATTTTCTTCCCTTGTTGAGAAGGGTTTCCCATGATACTTCTTGTGTACTTGTGCATGGTGTTTCTTCTTGTGATTTTGGTTGTTGCAACAAATTGTCTATGGTTTAAGTAAAATGATAAAATGGAATGAAATTCATGCTTAAGACAAGATTATTGAAAAATCAACATGGTTTCAAAGCATAGGTCTTGAAGAACCCATTGCACAAGCATCTACCAATCTCCTCTCTTTTCTGCAGAACCATACGACCCTCCTAGGGTTTCCA
>ML816729.1:112722-182494 GCA_009831015.1 Picea engelmannii | reverse complement strand
AATGACACTTGTGCATAGGAACACAAAAGCAATGGGCATTGGGAAACATGGTGCTGAAACACCATGTTTCAACAACATCTTGTGAGAATGATTTAAAAATTCCATTAGCTCAAAAAATTAAACATAGAACTACTGATCTACTCCAATCACTAACCCAAACAATCACTCGTCATGACTTGAAACCTCTGCAATCCTGGAGGTTGGGTGGGCTCTATCACTGATTAGGATGACACTTGTGAGTGGAAACACACAAGCAATGAGAATTGGGAAAACAATGCTGAAACACCATGTTTCAACACCAACTTGTGAGAATGATTTAAAAACGACCAGGTAATTTATCCAAACTGTGGGTAAACTCAAAAATGTAAACACATAACCACTGATATACTCCAATCACTAACCCAAACAATCACTCGTCATGACATAAAGCCTCTGCTATCCTGAAGGCTAGGTGGGATCTATCACTGATCATGATGACACTTGTGCGACGTGCGTGGAAACACACAAGCAATGAGAATTGGGAAAACAATGCTAAAACACCTTGTTTCAACACCAACTTATGAGAATGATTTAAAAACGCCTAGGTAATTTAATAATTTATCCAAACTGTACAGTGTAGTATGTGAGTAAGCTCAAAAAATGAAACACAGAACTACTGATCTACTCCAATTGGCAATCACTAACCCAAACAATCAATCATCATGACATGTAGCCTCTACTATCCTGGAGGCTGGGTGGCACTGTGGGATCTATCACTGATCAAGATGACACTTGTACGACGTGTGTGGAAACAAACAATTAATGAGCATTAGGAAAATGATGCTGAAACACCGTGTTTCAAAATCAGCTTGTGAGAATGATTTAAAAACACCTAGTTAATTTATCCAAACTGTGGGTAAGCTCAAAAATTTAAACACGCTACACATAACTACTATTCTGCTCCAATCACTAACCCAAAAAATCACTCGTCATGACCTGAAGCCTCTGCTATCCTAGAGGCTAGGTGGGCTCTATCACTGATCAGGATAATCCCTACTAGCATATGCACTTAATGAATGCCCTGTTAGAATGTTTTAGAAATTCAGAATTTAAACTTTGAAAGTCTCTTCGGTTTTTATCGTTAAAAATTAAAATTTTAGATAAATCAAAGAACGGGTTCAAAAACACCGGAGCACCGAAATACCAAAGCACTTGTGATCATGATAAATAAGACACCTAGCAAACTTAATTAATTAAAATAGGTTTAACTAGTTGTGATTAACAATAAGTTATTAAGTAATCACTTCGTCGATTAGGCCTTCGGGAGATATCTATTGTGTTGCAATTAAAACCCCTGACTGCCGAACTGTCGAAGTACTACTACTCACTGAAAATCGGCTGATGAGTCACATACCACCTATCAAACAATCCATTTTGGTTGACACATGGAACTCTTTTTGGCCATTTTTTTCAGATCATTCACACTTTTTCAGGTGAGACGTGTCACTCACCTTTTTGCATGACACATCATAGAAAGTGATGTCATCACTGCCACATCACTTGGGGAGATTGTTCTTCGGGATATTCAGATAAATCAAAGAACAATTTCAAAAACGCCGAAGCATCGAAATATCGAAGCACTTGTGATCATGATAAATAAGACACTTAGCAAACTTAATTAATTAAAAAAGGTTTAACTAGTCGTGATTAACGATAAGTAATCACTCCGTAGATTCGACCTTCGGGAGATATCTATTGTATTTCAATCAAAACCCCTGAATGTTGAACTACCGAAGTACTACTACTCACTGAAATCGAATGATGAGTCACCAACCGACTGTCAAAAAATTCATTTTGGCTGACATGTGGCACTCTTTTTGGGCATTTTTGTCAGATCATTCACACTTTTTTAGGTGACACATGTCACTCACCTTTTTGCATGACATGTCATCGAAAGTGATGTCATCACTGCCACATCAATCCAAGATATTTTTCTTCGGGAGATTCAAATAAATCAAAGAACATGTTCAAAAACGTCGGAGCACCGAAATACTGAAACACTTGTAATCATGATAAATACGACACTTATAAAAATAAGAACTTAATTAATTAAAACAAGTTTAACTTGTCGTGATTAATGATAAGTAATCACTCCATAGATTCGACCTTCGTGAGATATCTATTGTCTTGCAATCAAAATCCCCGAATGTCAAACTGCCGAAGTACTACTACTCACTGAAAATCGGCTGATGAGTCACATGCTATATGTCAAAAAATTCATTTTGGCTGACACATGACACTCGTTTTGGGCATTTTTGTCAGATCATTCACACTTTTTAGGTGACACATGTCACTCAATTTTTTGCATGACATATCATCGAAACTGACGTCATCACTGGCACATCACTCCGAGAGATTGTTCTTCGGGAGATTAGATAAATCAAAGAATAGGTTCAAAATAGTCGGAGCACATAAATACTGAATCACTTGTGATCATGATAAATAAGACACTTAGCAAACTTAATTAATTAAAACATTTTAACTAGTCATGATTAACGATAAGTAATCACTCCGTAGATTTGGCCTTCGGGAGATATATATAATTCCATTGTATTGCAATCAAAACCCCTGACTGTCGAACTGTCAAAGTAATCAATGCTCACTGCACACACACGCTCACAAAATCTTGAAGCTCCGGAGTTCCGAAGTCCCTAATTACTTAAAAAAAAAGGTTTGATTATTTGCTCCACGAATTCGGCCTTCGAGAGATATACATTGTACAATGTACACCATGTTGCATTCAAAACTCCTAAATTCCAAAGTTCCGAAGTTTCAAGTAATTAAAACTAAAAGTGACTTTAAACCCTGATTCAATGATTAATTAAAACAAAAAACTATTTAATAATTGATTAACTACTTCGTAAATTCGGTCTTTAGAAGATATCCATTGTTTTTCTTTCATAACCCCCAAATGCCGAACCACCGAAGTACAATGTACGCTATCTTAATTACAATTTACATCCATTAATAATACATCCAGCTGGGCTGCTAGCTAGGATTAAAGATTGGGGTAAGTTTTGCAACTGCCAAGTAATAATTTTGACAGATTTTGGAATGATTGCTTTGTGAGTAGATTAATACAAAAATAGCTAGACATTAAATTTTGTTGTAAATAAAGGCATTTCAATTTTCAAGTTTCAAATAATTTTTCCATTAACATCTGGAATTTTTGTATTCAACATTGTGAGCTCACAACCTACAGGTTTTGCTTCTCGCAGGAAGGTTAACTTCATATTTCAAAAAATCATGGCGCCGCACAAAACATGAAATAAGTAATATTTATCGACCGACGAATCAAACCCAAATGCTGATATACTCTCAGATACTACTGATTGATTGAAAAACGTCACCAAAGCTTGGAAACAAGTTTATGACATTTTGGAGAACAAACTTTATAATTCTATCTGTCTAGATGATTTAACGGAAGAAGACGATGATACATTTTCAGCTAAGCTTAGACATGTGGTGAAGTCCGAATTACATAAATTTTCTTCTTGGCCTAAACTTATTGCTTACACTGATATGATAGGCTGGGCCCTGGAACAAGTGGTTATCCACCCAAGAATCATATTCAGTCACCAGAAGACCTTCGTCGACTCTTTTTGACCCGAGGATATTCAAGTAATGTATAAATTATCTTCTAAACCCAAATATACCTACAATTCATCGTTTATATTGAAGTTTGAGGATGAGGAATGCACTAAATATGATATAACCATGCACGATATAGTGAAAACCTAGTGGGGTAATCCAAACAAGTTCAAATCTGATACCCATGGTGTATATTCTATTAGCTCTCTGTAAAATTTGTTCGACTGAGAAAAAAATGACAGAGGCAACCTACAGACCAACTTTGAGACCCGAAACTAGCCTTTCGAACCTGGAGAGGGCTCTCTCGGGAGACTTTGTCTCGGTACAGGATATGGCTTTGAGCTATCGGCTAAATTTAACACATTTAAATAATAATTTCTGGTTCCATTGGCGAAAGAGAGTAAGACCTTGGGCTATGGAGTCGATTTAAGAAAACGATAGAAACAAATGAATCAGTGAATGAACTTGAGAGGATAAAGGCTAAGAGAGAAACAATCTTCAGTTTAAAATTGTTGTGTGTGGCGAGGGGGGAAAACACATGAAGTAACTTGGATCACCTTTGAGGATGAATTCAGAGTTAACTTAGAGGAAAACAGTTTGTCCGAATGACGCGAATCCCATGGCGCTGTGCAACGAATCTTAGGTTCGAAATTACGTTCCTATTCAGACATAAATATATATGAATAAAGAATATAGGAAGTACAGACACAAATAAAGGAAACAATACATCCAACTTCTACAATTAGAATCTTTTCTTCAAAGCTTCAAGACTTTTAAATTAAATTTCGATCGAGCTCAACTACGTTCAATAGTCACTGTCTACACAAGTTTTTCCAACCAACCCGAATTACATTGAAAGGATGAAAAATATAGGCAAAGGCATCGCTTGGGATGCCCAACTCTCTAGATACTATTCCTATAATTTAGGAAACCGGCTGTTCTTTGTTAAGGGACTCTTCATATGGCGCCTTTCTAGAAATAGAAGCAAACTATATTCAGTCGCTTCATAACCGCTTGTCTTTGCCATGGGGTTCGATTATCAGCAAGGTTTCATCATGGGGAGAGTGATGTGTTGATGCCTTCCTTTGATAGGGTATTCAAACAATCAAGTGCTCTGGTCAGAATCCCTCCATCCACTATAACGACCTTGGTTTTCGTCGCGTGCTCATTTGTAGGGGTGAGTACATGGCGAGTGAATGCCGATTATTGCATTCGTTACCAAAATGACAAAACTGTCGAAGGGTGATGCCTTCCTCAGAACTGTAAAAAACTACACGACAATTTGAGAATACAAGAATGCACTTAGTTAATCATGTTTCTTTTGCGCGTTGGAAAGAGTTGCACAAATTTTCTCCCCGGTCGCTTCACATTCTCTGAAGTGCTTCACATTCGTTTCTTCTGATATCCTCTGTGTTTCGTGCAACTGTACTATTATATCCTACACTTCCCTGAGCTGTCTCTTAAGCCACGTCACATTTCCTTCACGACCTTGTGATGCTGACACTTCAAAGGTCTTCATTGCTAACTGCTCTCTTAGTTCTCTATTTTCTTGGTAAATCTCTACGATAGCGAGCTGCGATTGCTTCAGTTAGTGAGAAAAATCTCGAACATCTTTGCCTTCGGTATTTTTCCTCCTTGTTCTGCTCCAGCTTTCTCAGCTTGTACCTTCGACAGGTTCCAAGCGAATGGCATGCATAAGTAATTCTTCGGCAGGTGACCTTGCGCGTGGTTCATTTGGGACTCGAGTTTTCCGAGATTCCTTGTTTTTCTTTGGCCTGCCCCCTTCTCCTGGGTACTTGCTGTTGGGGAGATGAGGCTTCCAACGTTTTTCCTTCTTGCACAACCTCTTCCACTCCAGCCTCTGCGTGGTGTGATATTACCTTTTTCACAAGCAGAGGGAAATCTCCCTTTGGATCCTTGGGGATGTCTGCTGTGAGAAAGAACGAATCCCATTTGCTTCCCAACCATCTTAATTCTTCAACTACCAAAAATTTAATCAGTGAGAAATGAGAGAGTCTCCGTTTCGATTGACCCGCTTCAGCCCGGGCCCTGTCCGCCATCTCTCAGAGGTTCTGGTGTAAGAAAAAGGGTATATTTAATGGTATCCTTCCTGTGAAGTGCATCAAAAATATAATGTGATGCGAATGTATTCTGTCAAACCTTCCTTCACAGGTGAAATATATCCTAATTACTCCAAGTAGTTTCCGAAAAGGTTCCAACAAATATCTATTCGGAATGCCTGTCTCGATTTACCCACGTAAACAATCTCTCTTGATGAAATATTCATAGCACCATGCATCCAAAGGCATGCCTTTGAACCACCTTTCACCACGCAGAGGGATCTCTTTTGCGGCTGACAGAGTTTCCTCAGTTACCTGGAAAATGACACCCAAGATCAGCACGCAAAATCCATCGAAACTGAGTGCGAACTGCTCAACTAGTCTCATATTGAATCCTTGAATTTTCCTACAAAACACCATGCACCCGAGCTATTCAAAATATGCTCTGACCTCTAGATCTTCATTGATCAACTTCAAGATTTGGGTCTTAGACCCAATGCTTTTGACACTTCACGTGCCCTTCCTTATGCTTTGGGAGGTTGCCATGGTGCAACGCGTATTTGTCCTGCGTGCGGTGGGCTTGGCACGTGCCCAAGGTAGTAATATTGATCAATTGGGGCTTGCAAGAAGAACTACAAACAATGCATAAGATTGACTGGTCAATATAATGCACGCAGGGCATACAAAATTTATAAGAGAATGAGCAGAAGGTGGAATCGTGCCAGGGAACACTGAATTTATGGCGACTGGATGTTTCGAAACCAACTGAATGTTTTCCATAGCACATCTTCACATGTAAAGTACAAATGATAAGGGATGCAGGGCATGTGTGATACGAACGCGGTGATTTTTCATTCTTCCAGCCTTCATAATGAGATGATGATGCTCACTGCACTTGCCGACGCGACTTATATTAAACAACTTGACTCGACCCGGGGCATGTAAAAAATCCCTTTTTGACAGGACTTGACTCTTTGGGAACAAACTCGTACTATTTCACATGTTTTGACTCTGACATCCCTTCCCAACTCCAAGGGACAACCGACCACTTGTTGACTTCGACCCCTTTGTTGTTTGATATTTGACCTCACATGCTTTGACATGCGGCCCATAACTTGACTAAGACCGACACTAACTGAAAATAAAAATGGCGGAGCTAACAACTGGCTCCAATGAGGATGCTATCCTCCCAGCGAGGTAGCAAAGAACAACAAACCAGGTGTCTGACCATTGGGCCTTATTCGACTTTCAGACATTGAAACAACAGAAAACAAAATGCAACCCTAAACTTGTTGACACAGTTTTGACCAGACACAACATAAACTCAGGGCCTTTACTTCGAGCTGCAATTTTCTGCCAACACATTGACTCAAAACGAAAATAAAATGACTATTTACAATGACATGTGACTTAAATAGACTTTATTTTAGCAGATAGCGTTTGAGGAACCTGCCGTTTATAGGCCCCCAACAAAAACACTCTCCATTGATTTCTTCAAGAAAATAAGCGTTATTCCCGCGATATGCACTGATTCTGAATGGACCCGTCCAAAGATGATCGAATTTTCCATGTTTTCTTTTATCTTCATTCCTCACGTCCCATTTCAACACCAGATCCCTCCTGCTTAGAGTGTTTGTCAAAGGTTTTCTTCATCCTCTCCTGGTGGAGTTGTGATCGATTGTACACTTGTTACCTCAAATTTTGTGTGTGAATCAACTGATTTATTATCCTCTGCGTGTCATCTAGCTCAACTTCTTGTTCTTGCATGATCCAGAATCGGATCCAGGAGCCTGCCAGGGCTCAAAAAGGCTAAAAAATGAAAGTGCTCAGAATCCGACAAAACCAACGCCATTGCATCCATCTCGTCTTCCTGATTCCATCCATATATTTACTTCGTCAAACGAGCTTCGTATGCGAAAGATATCACATTCTGTTCAAAAACCCAAACATGCAAAAAAAATGGGTGACTGTACAGTCCGTACAGTGCCACGTGGCAGGCTGAATGTACAAGCCATACATTTTATGTGGAAGCTCCTAGTGATGACATGTGGCAGGTGATGTGGCATACGACAGGGATGGGGCCAGTCAGAGGGTGACACGTGTCACCACTGTAAGGGTGACACGTGGCACAGGATGACGTGGCAGACACAGTGGCATGCTGACAGGGCAGTGACATGGGAGCATGGAGCTGAAAACTCGACAGACAAGTGGACCGGTCAGTGGTTGGCAAGTGGCATCGGTTCGGGTGAATAACGTGGTGCCACGTGGCCTAGTCATGGGCTTCCACGTGGCACCCATTGGTTGGCTCGTTGGTTTGTGCAAAATATGGGGTCTCCACCGGAGTCGAACCCCCGACCTCCTCCAAGCTACAGAATGGTAGGAATGGGCTAACCACCCACTCCACTGGTGTTACTTAATATCTATATGGCAAGAATTTTATTTAATGTAGCACAAAGTGTTGGTCGGAGGCGGAAAGGGCTGGGGCTTAGCCCCAACCCGCAGTTGTATTGACATAACCATATGACCATTGGGGGTGTATGCAGATAGGGCCTGACCCTTGGTTCTCGGGCGGATCCCACAGGACCAGGAGCCATCCACCAAAAGGGGCACGGTTAGGTTGTTAGCCCTCGGCCTTATCCACGTGCCACAGAACCAGGAGCCAGCCTGGACAGGGGGGCTAGCGCACAACAGGTGGAGAGCCTGGCCACATGGACGCCTCCCATATGACCAGGAGCGCGCCAAAAGGGGGCTTCTCCCTACATTATTGCAAAGTGGGTTTTTTATTATATAGTTTTGGGATTTTTAATTGATTTTAGCCTATTAATAGTGGATTTTGGCCATTTTTTGGAGATATTGGGCATTTTTGGAGGCCAGATTTTGGGAGGAAGTTGGGGATGGATAAACAACTTCATATCTATAAAAAATAGGCCTGTTTGAGACCATGGAGGACAGTCAGAGCAGAGTTATTCTGAAGGGAAGCCAAGCCAAAGCCATTTTTATGCAGGGAAGCTGTTGAGGAGCAGACGCTTGCGGGCCATTTCTGGGAGCTCCGGACATCCGTTTTGCCTGCCGTTTCTTTTGCTGGGTGCTAGAGATCTGGAAGAACATGACCAAATCAGTATTGTAGCCTAATGGCACTGATGTGATGTATTTTTTGAGCTTTGAACAGAAATAAAGAAGCCTCCCCCACTAAGACAAAGGCCCAAAGATGTAGGCAATTTTGTGTCGAACTCCGTTATCACTTCTCTTGTTATGGTTTGCTGTTTATTACTTCATTTCAGATCTGCATATATGTATATGGTTGTCATAATTCCTCTTCTCTACTCATTCTTTCATTAAGCTTCTCAAAGGGTTAATTAACAAATGCAATTAAAAACTCAACCACAGTTATTAAAAGATCTTTACGGATCAAGTGGTATCAGAGCTAGTTGACATTTGGAATTTGAGTTTTGCATGTTAACCAGGGAAAAGCTACAGTGTGGTGAAGGCGATATTGTTGCAAAGAATCCATTAATTGGATTGAGAAAGAGATCTTCTCACAGCGAGAAGATGGCATCGGAAGAAGGGCTTTCTCAGGATGAGAAAGAGTTCTGGAAAACTTTCCTTGCTATGCCGAAGATGGTGAAAGTTTTGTACGAAGATTACTTGGAACGAAAGAGACCAGTTTTGGGTGAATTTTCAAAGGGAAAAAGTGAAGAGGAAGAGGATCAACCTCAGATTCCTCCTTCACCTCGATCATCACCTCCTTCTTCTCCTTCTTCTTCAAGTTCAAGTTCTAAATCTAATGGAAAGAAACATGTTTATAAGCATAAGAATGAAATGCCATTGTTAAAACTTGATGTTAAATTTGAGTTGCCCATATATGATGGTGAAGTAAATGCAGAGAAACTTGACAATTGGATCAGGCAGATGGAGGTTTACTGCAGTGTGCAACAGATCAAGGATGAGGCCACACAAATCAAGTTGGCATCTTTGAGACTTGCAGCTACAACTCTCATCTGGTGGCAAAGAAAGTTGCAAAATGGAATGCAACAAGTGGGCAAGGTATTTCCATCATGGAAGAGTTTCATTTCTACACTTAGAAAACAATTTTATCCTTTGGGTTATAAAGAAAAAACATTAATTGAATGACAATCTTTAAAACTAAGAAAAGGACAAACAGTGCAAGAATACATCGATGGATTTCAAAAAATGGCATTGATGTTAGATATCCCTTTACAAACACAAGAAACTCTTATGAAGTATATAGGAGGTTTACCTGTGCAGATTAGAAACACTGTATTCATGTTTGGACCCACTAACCTTGATGAGGTTTCTGTTCAAGCTACATATATTGAAGCAGGAAAAACATGTGTGTCAGGGGAATCATCGTCTTCAAGAAAAGAGGATAAGAGGAAATGTCATGGCAAGAAATCAAATGCAGTGACAAGGAAGGAGGGAAAGCCCTCTTGCAAGCATTGCAAGAAAGAGGGACATGATGAGGACAAATGTTGGCAGTTGCATCCCAAGAAGAGGCCAAAGTGGTTCAAGGAAAAGAAGGGAATGCAAACAGTGGCAACGGCAACAAGACCCACAGACTTGGGATCGGATTCAGGTGATGAATCAAAGATCTCATTGGTTGGTATGATAGGTAAATTTGGTGAAGATATTGATTGTAGAAACAAGTTGTTTCATATAAGGGTAATCATGCGACACACTAAGATAGACACATTAATCGACAATGGATCTCAATCTAATCTAATCTCAGAAGAATTGGTTAAGCAATTGGGGTTAAAAACACAAGTACATCATAAGCCCTACACACTTAAATGGATAAGCAATCATTATCAAATGCACATAACAAAGAAGTGCACAATCAAATTTGCAATTTCATCTAAGTATGTGGACGAAGTAACATGTGATGTAGTACCATTAAGAAAATGTGGAATGGTCTTAGGCAGTCCATACTTATATGATCGTAAGGCAATCTTCTACAGGACAAAGAATCAATATCAATTAACCAAAGCAGGTCAAGATTATGTGGTTCATGCTCATCATGTTAAAGCAAATAAAACACTTCAAATAATGGAACAATTAAAGAAGGAAGTGAAAGCAAGCAACAAACCAATAATTGTTTCAAATGAAGTAATCGATCTTAAGAAAGAACAAGAAATGATTGTTGAAGGGAAAATCAATCATAAGTTGCTTCAAGATAAGCTCATGTCGTGCAAATATTACAAGTATATCAGCTCATTTGCAGTCGTCTTTTTGATACTATCATTAGTAATTTTGTCTACATGGATGATAGTGGCTTCAGTAAGATGTAACAGGGTTCAAATGGCTAACAATGTACTGTCAGTTGTCATGATTGTGTTACAGTTGATCTTGATGAGACAGGTGCATAGGACAGAGTTCAAAGATAGAGGACAAGCCGGGTGTCCTATCCTGTGCTTGTTGATTGGTCAGTAATATTTTGGGGACCAAAAGGTCTTTTAGTGGGGAGGTGTGATCCAAAATCGGATCCAGAAGCCCGTCAGGGATCAAAAAGGCTAAAAAATGAAAGTGCTCAGAATCCGACGAAACCAATTCCATTGCGTCTGTCTCATCTTCCTAATTCCGACCATATATTTACTTCATCAAACGAGCTTCGTATGCGAAAGATACCGCATTCTGTTCGAAAACCCAAACAGGCAAAAAAAATGGGTGACTGTATAGTCCGTACAGTTCCACGTGGAAATCTGACTGTACAGGCCATACAACTGATGTGGCAACTCCTGGTGATGACACATGGTAGGTGATGTGGTGTACGGTGTGGATGGGACCAACCAGAGGGTGAC
Organism: Picea engelmannii; assembly: GCA_009831015.1. Taxonomy (NCBI): domain Eukaryota; kingdom Viridiplantae; phylum Streptophyta; class Pinopsida; order Pinales; family Pinaceae; genus Picea; species Picea engelmannii. The sequence continues at coordinate 170,988 of ML816729.1, read as the reverse complement.
ATGTGTCACCACTGTAAGGGTGACACATGGCACAGGCTGACGTGGCAGACACAGTGGCATGCTGACAGGGCAGTGACGTGGTAGTACGGAGCTGACAACTCAACAGACAAGTGGACCAGTCAGTGGTTGACAAGTGGCATCGGTTCCGGTGAGTAACGTGGTGCCACGTGGCCCAGTCATGGGCTGGCACGTGGCACCCATTGGTTGGCTCATTGGTTTGTGCAAAATATGGGGTCTCCACCGGAGTCGAACCCCCGACCTCCTCCAAGCTACGGACTGGCAGGACTGGGCTAACCACCCAGTCCACTGGTGTTGCTTAATAGCTATATGGCGAGAATTTTATTTAATGTAGCACAAAGTGTTGGTCGGAGGCGGAAAGGGCTGGGGCTTAGCCCCCGCCTGCGGTTGTATTGACATAACCATACGACCATTGGGGGTGTATGTGGATAGGGCCCGACTCTTGGTTCGCGAGCAGATCCCACAGGACCAGGAGCCATCCACCAAAAGGGGCACGATTAGGTTGTTAGCCCTCGGCCTTATCCACGCGCCACAGAACCAGGAGCCAGCTCGGACAAGGGGGCTAACGCACAACAGGTGGAGCACCTGGCCACATGGCCACCTTCCATATGACCAGGAGCAGGCCAAAAGGGGGATGCACCCTACATTATTGCAAAGTGGGTTTTTTATTATATAGTTTTGGGATTTTTAATTGATTTTAGCCTGTTAATAGTGGATTTTGGCCATTTTTTGGAGATATTGGGCATTTTTGGAGGCCAGATTTTGAGAGGAAGTTGGGGATGGATAACCAACTTCAGATATATAAAAACCAAGCCTGTTTGAGGCCATGGAGGATAGTCAGAGCAGAGTTATGCTGAAGGGAAGCCAAGCCAAAGCCATTTTTATGCAGGGAAGCTGTTGAGGAGCAGACGCTTGCGGGCCATTTCTGGGAGCTCCGAACATCCGTTTTGCGTGCCATTTCTTCTGATGGGTGCTAGAGATCTGGAAGAACATGACCAGATCAGTCTTGTAGCCTAATGACACTGCTGCGATATATTTTTTGAGCTTTGAATAGAAATAAATAAGCCTCCCCCACTGAGACAAAGGCCCGAAGACGTAGGCAATTTTGTGCCGAACTCCGTTATCACTTCTCTTTTTATGGTTTACTATTTATTACTTCATTTAAGATCTTCATATATGTATATGGCTGTCATAATTCCTCTTATTTCCTCATTCTTTCATTAATCTTCTCAAAGGGTTAATTAACACATGCAATTAAAAACTCAACCACAGTCATTAAAAGATCTTTACGGATCATTGCAGCAAATTCCTAACGGGAAAACCTAGTGAGGTGGGGAAAACCACATCTACGTCGTAGACAATATGTAATGGAGAGGTTGAGATGGAATTCTTGGTAGTGACCTTGTCTACCCATAGCGCGTAAATAATATTTTTATGCCAGGCCTTCTTGTTGTCTTGCGGGAGTCTCTTGATGATCCTGGTCAAACTTTTATTTGATGATTCTGCTTTAACCCATTTCCCTGTGGGTAATACATCGTAGAATGTCCTAGAGTTATGTTGTAATCCTGAAAAAACTTCTCCATCTTCTTGGACTTGAATGCATCCACGTTATCTGTTATGATCTTGATAGGGCATCCTCGACACGATGTTCGTCTCCAGAAATTGAATGATGATTGTGTCAGTGGCCTACTTCGTTGGAATTGCTTCTATCCATTTCGTGAAGTAATATATGGCCGTGACTATCCATATGTGTTGCACCAAGGATGTAGAATTTATTTCCTCTATAAAATCCAAGCCCCATTGCATGAAAGGTGCTTCGACCAAGATCGGTTTCAGTGGCAGGGGTTGCAGCTTTCTCCTTCCATAAAAAATATGACACTCATGGCAACTGGAAAATTATTTGTATACGTCTGCGAATATGGTGGGCCAATAGTAACTTTCCCTCAGAATTTTATGCGCGGTGGTTTTCTAGTAGTGATGTCCTTCACAGTCGCGTTTTTTGAATTCTTCAATAGCTTGTTTCACGTTGTCTTCCAGCAAACAACTTAGCAATATCCCTCTGGGATATTTCCAATATAGTGAGTTATCCAAGATGCAGAACTTAACAACTTTGAGCTTTAAGAATCTGGCCTTGGTCTTACTTAAAATCGTAGGGGATTGTAGATTCCTCAACACATAGATGATGTCTGTATACCATGGTGAATCGATGAACATTTGAGACACCTGCGCGGTTGTTTCTTCCGAAGGGATTTCTGTCAGATCAATGATGAAGTTGATTCCCAAAATGTCGCAGTTCGACTTCACCATCAAATTTGCAATGACCTAACCCTTAATCATCTTCGTGGGCTTGATTTCGAGGTCATATTATAGCATGGCCGCTATCCACTTACCTCTTCTTCCCTTGGGGTCAGGCTGAGTCAGGATATCCTTGACTGAGTTGCTGGGCACGTAAGCGATAACATGGGAGTGTAATGTGTACTTTATGAACTCCTTTAGGGATTTTACTAAGGTGTACACTTGTTTCTCCATAATGTCATACCTCAGTGGGGAATCCCTCAGTGTCCCATTGAAATAGGCTATAGGTTTCTCAAAGTTCTGATCATATTTTTGTAACAGCAAACCAAAAATCGTATGCTCCAATGTGAACGAGAACAAGATGAAATATTTCATGAAGTCTGGGCTGGTCAACACAGGAGCTTTAGTCAGTGCTACCTTGATATATTCAAATGATTTTCTAGATTTCGGGTTCCACTTGATCTCGTTCCCCTTTCTGAGCATGCAGGTGATATGTTTTATAATTTCTGTCAGGTTCAGGATGAAACGACTCAAAAAATTTAATTTTCCCAGGAAGGATTGCACTTCCTTCTTACTGCGCGGAGTGCCGATTTTTAGGATTCCTTCAACCCTGTTGGGGTCTATATTAATACCCTCCTTTGAGATGATGTTCCCCAACAACTTCCCTTATTGCATCCCAAAATGTGACTTTTTTGGATTCAATGATATGCCGAATTTCCTGCATTTATGGAAGATCTTCTTCAGATGCTCGAGGTGTTGTTTTTCAGAGTTAGAGTACACTGTGATGTCATCTAGATGGATCACAATAAACTTATATTTTTCATCAGAAAATTCTATTTCCATTTCCCTCTGGAAGGTAGCTCCAACATTCATCAAGCCGAAAGGCATCTTAGCATACATGACTGTCCCCCATGATGTCGTAAAATCTGTCTTTTCCTTGTCATCTGGGTGTACCAAGATCTGATTGTAACCCGAAAAACTGTCCAACATTGTAACACCCTGTTTCCCCCAATCTGTAAAAATAACTATATTGGCCAAGGACTATGGCAAACTCAAAGATGTGAATGTGTGATTTGATAGACCTTTGTATAAAATTTCAACGAATGTAAATAATATTATGAATATATATGTTGCAGGACTGCTGGGAGGGGGATGTGATGAAAAAAGAGACCACGATGGCTGAAGAAAGGTGGTGGAAGGAACCTAGAACGATGGCGTTAACTTCCACCGAACCAACACCGTATTTGGTATTCACTAGCCCGAAGAACCAAGGGTGGCTCGCTGGCCTCGAATTAAATGACTCGTCAGGTTGGTAGGTAGGGGATCCTCATGAGTTAATGAGGGATGGGGGGTGAACCGCCCATTCATAGAAGCCTCGGGCCTGACCACCGTGAGGAATATCATGCCACACACAATATCACAAGAGAGAAAGGCAAGGAAATAGGTGTGGAAAGGGGGCAGACGCAATAGAGATCGCAAGAGGGAAAAATCAGAAGAACTCTGTAAAAATACAGAGAGTGGCTGGTGAGTAGAGAATAAGGAGAGTAACCTTTGTTCTCGACTTCTGACGAACAGAGACTCAGTCTCACAGCATCGTGGTCTAAACTCAGGGGTGGCCTAAGTGGAAAATCCATTCGGAATCGCCGAGCCTACGGTTGGGTGGAAACGAGCACCCCTCTTAGCAGTGGCATCAAACCTGGTGTTTTTCTGATAAGTGTTATATATTGTATCTTGAATTAAATATTCTGACATGTATGCTCATGAATTGTGCAATTATGAATGGTTTCAGTATAAGACTGTTTGTATGGTGTTTTGATCAGAAATGGTGGCTGCATGCTTACATTGGAAAGACCACATATGGCTTACATATATATTTTGAACGGATTCAATTTTCAAGTCTATTCTGGGGGAATTATTTCCCTTATTTGTCTCAAGTAATGCCCTAGATAGACCTCCCCACAGTGACACCCTTTTGAAAGTTTACCCAAGAATCTGCTGGAGGGTTTTATGGCGTAAGTCTTAAAACCCTGCACAAGAGAGAATGGTCCTCTTAGACTTCGACATTTCGGTGTTTCGGCACCCGGGGTACCTAAGTGCGAGTTCCCTTGTGCTCGCAAGTCCCGAAACCCTGACTTGCGAAATCCCGAAATGATAGAATGTGATATTCTGGTGTTTCGGCACCCGGGGTACCTAAGTGCAAGTTCCCTTGTACTCGCAAGTCCCAAAACCCCGATTCGTGAAATCCCGAAATGAAAACGTGTGGATGGGTTAGGACATTTCAGTGTTTCAGCACCCGGGGTATCTAAGTGCGAGTTCCCTTATACTCACAAGTCCCGAAACCCTGACTCGCGAAATCCTGAAATGATAGCGTGTGGATGGGTTAGGACATTTCGGTGTTTCGGCACTCGGGGTACCTAAGTGCGAGTTCCCTTGTACTCGCAAGTCCCGAAACCCCGACTTGCGAAATCCCAAAATGATAGAATGTGATATTTCGATGTTTCGACTCCCGGAAGACCTAGGTGTGAGACCTCCTGCTGTTCGGTATTTCGGGAACCGGGATACCCAAGGGTAATCTCCCTTGTAACCACCAGTTGCGAAATCCCGAACTGCGAAACCTGAATTGGCCAAAGTATGGACAAGTCTTGATAATTCAGAGTTTCAGCACCCGGGAACTCCAGATGCGAAACCTCTTGTCTTCACGCATCACGAAATCCCGACTTCCGAAACCCCAAAATAGTATGGTGTGTTTAGAGTTCGGAAATTCAGAGTTTCGACACCTGGGAACTCCAGATGTGAAATCTCTTGTCTTCGTACATCGCGAAATCCCGATAGGAGAAATCCCGAAAGGGCTTAGCAAGAATGGAATTTGGTGTTTCGATATTTCGGTACCCGAGATTTCACAAAGGTCATCTTTCCCTTGTAATCAATAGATGCGAAGTCCCGATGGGTAGGGAGATCCTGATGTGGCACAACATGTGTAATAATTAATGCTTTGGAGTTTTGGCTCCCGAAAGATCTAGGTGCGAAACCTCTTGTCGTCGCACATCCTGAAATCTCGGTATGCGAAACCCTGAGGTGGCTTAGTGCGCATTAATTTGGTATTTCGGTGTTTCGGCACCTGGGATACCTAAAGATATGTTCTCTTGTGTTCACCAGTCTTGAAATCCCGGTTTGCGAAATCCTGATATAGGCCGGGCGATATATGTATATTTATACAAATTCAGAATTTCGGCTCCCAGAAGATCTAGGTGCAAGACCTCTTGTCGTCGCACATCCCGAAATCTTGGCATGCGAAACCCCGAAGGGTTGAGTATCAGGACTTATCCTGCGTTGCTGTTAATCGTTTTAGGCGGTTAGCTCTATTTCGGGTTTCGGTCCTTCGAAAGATAAGAGGACAGGGGAATACATGCATCTTGATTTCCCGAATCGCGAAAGCCGAGAGCACCTCTCCGATAAGGCCTATGGTCATAGCCTATGATCATATGGGTACGGATAACGGATGGAAGGGTCTGTATCAGGCCCTGTAGGAATTTGGGGAATTCTGTTCCTCGGAGAAAAGAAGAAAAATCCGAAATTTTTTGATTCCCGTGGTGGGTGTGTTACAAATTGGTATCAGAGCATGGTTACAACACTTGGCCTGCTTGGGCTCATGAACGAGTTGTGCAGAGACTCTGTTCGAAGAACTCCTAAAAGGAGTAACCCTCTATCTTAACTCTCTTAATCCAAGGTCAAAGTTAAAAATGAAAACCCCGATTATGTGTGTGCATGTGAAAGAAATATGAATTATGCACAGGTTATGAATGTATATAAATATTGACTAACAACCAACGTTTGTCTTCTGCACTCAAGCGGGCAATAAAACGTGGGAAATTACAGATGCATAGAATGGTGACTCACCAAAAGGCGGGGGAAGGCTCCCACAATAGAGACGAAGAGTCTGATGAAAGAAGGGCCGTAGGGACTCCTCCAGATCTAGCCGAGACTGTGAGGAGCCTCATGGTTGAATTACAAAGCTGCAAGGATGACAATGAGAGGATGATGAAAGAACAAGAGAAGCAAACAAAAATTAACGCAGTGTTACTGTAGAGCTTATCCGACCTACAAAGACAAATGCAACATGAACTTGAAATACATAAACATGGTCATATCAGTGGCCACACTGAGAGGAGCACCTCGAGAAAGGTCCACCCCAGAGGTAAGGGACAAGCGTCAGACGATTCCTCTGAGAAGGAAGCTGGCAATTCAGAGGGCTCTTCTAGTAGCAGTACTAGTTCCTATTCCCGAAGAAAACAGAAGAAGCGAAAGCTTTCCAAGGGTCATAAATTCGAAGAATTCAGAAAATCGAAACCACCCTCCTTCGACGAAGAAATAAATAAGGCAGAGGAAGCAGAGGCCTGGATGCTTGGACTAAATAAGTATTTCATATTCCATGACTTTTTAGAAAATTTGAAGGCCCGAGTGGCCACCTTCAACTTGAACGGAAAGGATTCCATTTGGTGAGAAGACTTTAAGAATGTGAAAGGTGTTCGTGAAGAGGACCTGTCTTGGGAACGATTTGAGAAATATTTCCAGAAGAAGTATTTGTCGGAAAAATATTTCGACGAGAAGACTAAAGAGTTTTATGAACTTAAACTGGGGAAACTCACTATAAAGGAATATGTCAACAAATTCCTCGATTTGTTGAGGTATGTACCTTATATAAAAGGAGAAAAGGCAAAGGTGCAATGCTTCATCAATGGAATACCTAAAGACTATTGGAACATAATTGAATTTGATGAGCCAAATACCCTAGAAGGCATTATCCGAAAGGAAACATATTGTCATTAATAGTTTGGACATCAGACAGAACCTCGCGAAGGATGGAAACAAAAGAATAATTCGGGATTTCAGAAAAAGGGGATTAAATCCCCAGGATTTAAGAACTATAAGAAGAACTCAAGAATGAGTTTCCCAGCACAAAGCATACACCAGCAGAACTTTCCCTCCTTGGGTGGAAATAAAACTTCTGGATCCATACCAGTAAAGACTGATAACCCAAAGAGAGAACCTTTGAAATGCTGGGGTTGCGGAGAAAAACATCTACTGAGAGACTGTCCACACCGACAACAGAATAGTCAGAGAATTTATAGCATCCAGGAAGCTACCACCATCAATGATGTGGCCAGGAGTGTGCCACATATTTATGCAGCCTTCGATAATAACCAAGCCGACCACCAATTTTCAGTGGTGGAAATAGAAGGTATGATTTCCAACCATCTAGTGTCTATTCTGATTGACCCTGGTTCAAATTTGAGTTAGATATCCCCTAATACTATTGATAAGTGTAAACTACAACCACATAATCATACCAAGCCATGGTTGGTACAGTTAGCCACTGGCACCAAAAGAAGGGTAGCGGAGGTCATACCAGCCTGCCAATTAATGTTGGGTGAATTCCCCACCCAAGCAACCCTTAACATGTTACCCCTGGGATCGTATGATCTATTGATTGGTATGGACTGGCTAGCCGCCCATAAAGCCAGATTGGACTATTACCATAAAACCTTAGATTGTGTAAGTAAAGAAGGGAAAAGGATAACCCTTCAAGGGATCCGAAAACCTGTCTCAGTGAGACAAATATCAGCTTTGCAAATGAGAAAGTATTGCCGAAAAGGATGTCCCCTATATGCAATATAGGTGTTGAAAACAATTGAAGGTGACAAACCAAGCCTCGAAGACCACCCTACCTTGAGAGAATACAAAGATGTGTTTCCGAAAGAGGTACTGGGTCTACCTCCGAGAAGGGACATTGACTTCTCGATAGAACTTGCACCAGGAGCGGTGTCGGTGTCTAGGACACCCTACAGGATGAGCACACCTGAGTTAGTGGAAATCAAATTGAAATTGAGGGAAATGATGGATACGAGCTATATTTAGCCCAACGTGTCTCCATGGGGAGCGCCAATCTTGTTAGTGAAAAAGAAGGACGATACCCTTAGACTGTGTGTAGTCTATAGAAAACTCAATAAGGTAACCATAAAGAACAAGTACCCCTTGCCTAGGATCGATGACCTGTTCGATTAATTGGGAGGTGCGTCTATTTTCTCAAAGATTAACTTGAGTTTGGGATACCATCAAGTCCGAATCAATGGTGAAGACATCCATAAAAATGCCTTCCGAACGAGGTATGGTCACTATGAGTTTGTGGTAGTGCCATTTGGTTTAACCAATTCCCCTGCCACTTTCATGTGCTTGATGAATAATGTACTCAACAAATTCCTAGACAAATTTGTGCTGGTTTTTATTGACGATATATTAATTTATTCCAAGAATAGAGAAGAGCATGAAGAGCATCTTAGACTTGTGCTGCAAGTGCTAAGAGAGCATCAACTCTATGCCAAATTCAACAAGTGTGACTTCTTCCAGAAGTAAATAAATTACTTGGGCCATGTTCTATCGGAAGAAGGAGTAGCAGTAGACCCTGACAAGATCAGGTCTATCATGGAATGGCCTACCCCAAAGGATGTTTCAGATATCAGATCCTTTATGGGATTAGCAGGATACTATAGGAGATTTATAAAGGGATTCTCCAAGATTGGTTGTCCAATCACTGTCCTCCAGAAAAAGGGGACAAAATTCATGTGGACACAGAAATGTGAAGAAAGATTTCAAACCCTAAAACATCTACTGACCCACGCACCCATGTTGAAGATTGCCGATCCCGAAGCTGATTTCCTCGTGTGCATAGACGCCTGTAAGGAAGGGATTGGAGGAGTCCTTATGCAAGGAGGAAATGTGGTCTGCTATGAATCCAAGAAATTGAACGAACATGAAGTCAACTATGTGATTCATGATCTAGAGCTGGCCGCCATAGTACGTGCCTTAAAAATGTGGAGACATTACCTCTTGGGGAGGAAATTTGTACTTATGACAGACAACTGTGGGTTGAGATATTTGTTTGACCAACCGAAGCTAAATGCCAGACAATCTCGGTGGATGGCCCTCCTTAGTGAGTTTGATTTCGAAATCAAACACATTAAAGGGAAATAAAATAGGGTGGTCGATGCCCTTAGCAGAAGTATGAAAACAATTCACCTGGCAGCGATGAGCACCTGTAAGATGGATGTCAAGGAAAGAGTCAGAAATGCACAAGAAACAGATTCCTTCATCCAAACTGTGACCTCGTGCCTGCAACAAGAGCCCATAGGAATAAAATATGAAGGCTACCAAATGACCGAAGGAGGTCTGCTCACTTACCGAAGTAGATTGTACATTCTAGATTGTGACGACTTGAAGAGGTTCATACTGGATGAATTACACAAAAGGCCCTATACTGGTCATCCAGGATAACAGAAGATGATCACGGCCACCACGAAAAAATTCTACTGGCCTGTGTTGAAGAAAGACATAGCCGAGTACTTAGCCAAATGCATAGAGTGCCAACAGGTTAAAGAAGAACACCGACACCCAACAGGGTTATTGCAACCTTTACCAATCCCATAATGGAAATGGGAAACCATCTCCTTGGATTTCATCACTGGATTACCAACCTCGACCAAATAGAATGACGCCATTATGGTAGTGGTGGATAAATTGAGAAAGTATGCTCATTTTATCCCCGTCAGGTCGACTTTCAAGGAAATAGACATCGCCTAGGTATTCATGAAGGAGATATTCAGACCACATGGTATGCCGAAAGAGATCGTGTCTGACAGAGACACGAAATTTACTTCCAAATTTTGGAAATCACTGATGGCTGGTTTAGAGACCAATTTGTTGTTTAGCACCGCCTATCACCCTGAAACCAACAGACAGACAGAAAGAGTAAACCAAATATTAGAGGACATGCTAAGAATGCATGTAATGCATCAACCCAAGAAGTGGGAAGACTACCTGCCACTGGTGGAATTCGCCTACAACAACGACTACCAAGCATCCTTAAAGATGAGTCCCTTCGAAGTCCTCTATGGTAGGGTGTGTAACACTCCAGTCAGTTGGAGTAATCCCATAAAAAGAATTTATTTTGGACCCAACATGTTGAAAGAAATGGAACAACAAGTGACTCAGATAAAACAAAACCTGAAGGTCGCTCAGAACCGACATAAAAGTTATGCAGACCAAAATAGAACTCCAAGAGAGTTCAAGATGGGAGACCATGTATATCTCAGAGTTAGGCCCAGGAAGAGTTCCCTGAAAATGGGATCTTGTACCAAGTTGGAACCTCGGTATTGTGGAACCTTTGAGGTTCTAGATAGAGTTAGACCTGTAGCCTATAGGCTAGCACTCCCTCCCACAGTAAAAGGACATAATGTTTTCCATGTTTCATTATTAAAGAAATATGTACATGATGCTAATCATATAATTGACTGGTCTATGATCCAGGTGGAACCGAAGGGAGAATTCCTACCAGAACCTCAATGCATACTGGACAGAAAGGAAACCCCATTCCGGAACTGAACCATTGTACAAGTCAAGGTGCAGTGGAAACATTTTGGCCTAGATGAGGCTACATGGGAAATGGAGGATGCCATGAAGCATGCGTATCCAATTTTGTTTACCTTTGTACATACATGTCATATTGATAAATAGAACATCGAGGACGATGTTCCTTTAAGGGGGAGGGAATTGTAACACCCTGTTTCCCCCAGTCTGTAAAAATAACTATACTGGCCAAGGACTATGGCAAACTCAAAGATGTGAATGTGTGATTTGATAGACCTTTGTATAAAAGGTCGTCAAATGTAAATAATATTATGAATATATATGTTGCAGGACTGCTGGGAGGGGGATGTGCTGAAAAAAGAGACCACGATGGCTGAAGAAAGGTGGTGGAAGGAACCTTGAATGGTGGCATTAAATTCCATCGAACCAACACCGTATTTGGTCTTCACTGGCCCGAAAAACCAAGAGCGGCTCACTGGCCCCGAATTAAATGACTCGCCAGGTTGGTAGGTAGGGGATCCTCATGAGTTAATGAGGGATGGGGGGTGAACCGCCCATCCGTAGAAGCCTCAGGCCTGACCACCGCGAGGAAGATCGTTCCAAATGCAATCTCGCAAGACAGAAAGGCAAGGAAAGAGGTGTGGAAAGGGGGTAGACGCGACAAAGATCGCAAGAGGGAAAAATCAGAAGAACTCTGTAAAAATACAGAGAGTGACTGGTGAGTAGAGAAGAAGAAGAGTAACCTTCATTCTCGACTTCTGACAAACAGAGACTCAGTGTCACAACATCGTGGTCTAAGCTCGGGGGTGGTTAGTGGTAAATCCATTCGGAATCGCTGAGCCTACAGTTGAGTGGAAACGAGCACCCTCTCAGCAGTTGCATCGAACTTGGTGTTTTTCTGATAAGTGTTATATCTTGTATCTTGAATTAAATATTCTGACATGTATGCTCATGAATTGTGAAATTATGAATGGTTTCAGCATAAGAATATCTGTATGGTGTTTTGATCAGAAATGGTGGCTGCATGCTTACATTGGAAAGACCACATATGGCTTACGTATATATATATATATATATATATATATATATATATATATATATTTTGAAAGGATTAAGTTTTCAAGTCTGTTCTCGGGGAACTATTTCCCTTATTTGTCTCAAGTAATTCCCTAGATAGAATCTGCTGGAGGATTTTATGGCGTAAGTCTTAAAACCCTGCACGAGAGAGAAGGGTCCTCTTAGACTTCGACATTTCAGTGTTTCGACACCCGGGGTACCTAAGTGTGAGTTCCCTTGTCCTCGCAAGTCCCGAAACCCTGACTTGCGAAATCCAAAAATGATAGAATGTGATATTCTAGTGTTTCGGCACTTGGGGTACCTAAGTGCGAGTTCCCTTGTACTCGCAAGTCCCGAAACCCTGATTCGCGAAATCTAGGAATGACAGTCGCGTGTGGATGGGTTAGGACATTTCGGTGTTTCGGCATCCGGGGTATCTAAGTGCGAGTTCCCTTGTACTCGCAAGTCCCGAAACCCCGACTCACGAAATCCCGAAATGACAGTGTGTGGATGGGTTAGGACATTTCGGTGTTTCGACACCCGGGGTACCTAAGTGCGATTTCCCTTGTACTCGCAAGTCCCGAAACCCTGACTTGCGAAATCCCGAAATGATAGAATCTGATATTCCAGTGTTTCGGCTCCTAGAAGACCTAGTTGTGAGACCTCCTGCTATTCTGTATTTCGGGAACCGGGATACCCAAGGGTAAGCTCCCTTGTAACCACCAGTTGCGAAATCTCGAACTGCGAAACCCGTATTGGCCAAAGTATGGACAAGTCTTGATAATTCGGAGTTTAGGCATCCGAGAACTCTAGATGTGAAACCTCTTGTCTTCGCGCATCGCGAAATCCCGACTTGTGAAACCCTGAAATAGTATGGTGTGTTTAGAGTTTAGAAATTCGGAGTTTCGACACTCAGGAACTCCAGATGTGAAACCTCTTGTCTTCACACATCGTGAAATCCCAAAAAGGCTTAGAAATAATGGCATTTGCTGTTTTGGTATTTCGGTACCCAGGATTTCACAAAGGTCAACTTTCCCTTGTAATCAATAATGTGAAGTCTTGATGGGTAGGGAGATCCCGATGTGGCGCAACGTGCGTAATAATTAATGCTTCAGAGTTTCGACTCCCAGAAGATCTAGGTGCGAAACCTCTTGTCATCGCACATCCCAAAATCCCGGTATGCAAAAACCCGAGGTGGTTTAACGCACATTAATTTGGTATTTCAGTGTTTTGAAACTCGGGATACCTAACGGTACGTTCTCTTGTGTTCGCCAGTCCCGAAATCCCGAAATAGGCTGGGCGATATATGTATATTTATACAAATTCAGAATTTCAGCTCCTGGAAGATCTAGGTGCGAGACCTCTTGTCGTCGCACATCCCAAAATCCTGGTGTGCGATACCCCGAAGGGTTGAGTACCAGTACTTAGCCTGGGTTGCTGTTAATCTCGTTAGGTGGTTAGGTCTGTTTTGGGTTTCGGTCCTTCGAAAGATAAGAGGACAGGGGAATACATGCATCATGATTTCTCGAATCGTGAAAGCCAGGAGCACCTCTCCGGTAAGGCCTGTGGTCATAGCCGATGATCATATGGGTATGGATAAGGGATGGTAGGGTCTGCATCAGGCCCCATAGGAATTCGGTGAATTCTGTTCCTTGGAGAAAAGAAGAAAACACTGAAATTTTTTTATTCCCGTGGTGGGTGTGTTACAAATATGGACATCTTCTGGGACCCCACTACCTTTTGAAAAATATAGTCCATTTTAGGGAGAGGGTAGTGGTCCTTGAGGGATAATTTGTTTAAATTTTGAAAATACACACACAATCTTATTTCACCACTCTTTTTTCTTACAAGCACCAAGTTGGCCACCCATTTCGAAAACCTTAAAGAAACGATAATTTTAGATTCGAAGAGTTTCTTTACCTCTTTTTCGATTATCAACAAAAACAAAGGATTTATCCGTCTCAAATTTTGTTTGAAAGGCCTTTGGTCTTCTTTGAGAGGGATGACATGCTGAATCACTTTAGTGTCATAAACCTTCAAGTCGTCATAACTCCAAGAGAAAACATCGAGGAAATCCTTCATGAGCTTGATGTAGTCTTTTTTGACCTCTGGACTGAGTGTTTTCGACAATTTGATTATTTTCAGGTTCTCTCGAGTCCCGATATTTCAATCTTCGACATCATCATCGTTTGCAGTGACCTTGGGATTTCGAGCCACATCGTTTTCATCGAACAACTTTTCCAACGGAACTAGTCCCTTTGGGATGATGTTATTTTTAAGTTGTACTATGTCCCTCCCCGCTATCTGGTTCTGGAAAGGATCGTTATTACTGCATGCATATACGCTCTCATTTTCATCGCAACAATATTAGTCATCAATGTTTATGTTAGCGAACTCGCCACTCATTAGGAGAAATATCTCCACCTGTTTGTCGCCCTCAAACACCTGCCAATATTTGATATTATCACACACCATCGGCCTGTGTTTTGAATTAGATATGGTATTTTCTGTTGGTAAAGAGGGGGATTTAAAAAACCGAGGCCGAGGTGGCCAATTCATCGACTATATGATTAATCCCCTCGGGATTGCTGATAGATCATATTCTGAGAAATATTCTAGGAGGTCTGACACCAGGTTTTTGTATGCTCTCAGCCTGGGGTGTTTGGATTGATATTTTCCTTTGACCTGGTTTATAACCAGCTCAGATTCCCCGTACACTGCTATCCTCTTCTCTCCTAGTTCTTTCAAAACCTTCAGGCCGGAAATTAGTGCCTCATACTCATCCATGTTGTTTCTACAGTCAAACGCGAGCTTGTACGAGCACAGTTTTATGCCCACCTTGGGAGGTCTTACCTATATGTCGGCTCCTGCCCCTTCCTTGCTAAAAATTCCATCGAAACTGATGTTCCATAACTCGTTCTCTATGTGTTTCTTCTGATCAGTGCACTCTTCTGCTCGTCGTGCGGCTTCATCGTTGACGATGATGACGGTTGGCGGTTATTCCTCTTCAAAACTAAGGTCATTGTAGAATATGGAGGAGCCGACCTCAGTGTCGACAGAGTAGATAGGGTGGTTATTTGGTTGTGTCTTACTGCTTACCATGTATTTCAACAACACTTCTCTGTATAACAGTCTCTCCTTGCCAAAGACATGAATGGTGGTGTATGACATGTCCATTTGCAGAGTCTCTTTTAACTTCGTAGCCCCTGACCTGGATAAAAGCATGCCAAACTTAGGGGTTATGTATTCCATGACCATGTCCATAACCATGTTCTTCGAAGGAATTTGGGCCAGTGATATGACCAAGTATTTGATGAGACCCAACCACTTGAATTTCCTCAAATCAAAATAAAAAAGGTCCTTATAGGGCTTGGTGATGTCCAAACCCAACTCGTCTATGCTCACCTTTTCCACGAGGTTGTGCTACGCACCTGAGTCCAATATGGTGTTATGCAGGGTCATGTCATGGATCTTGAGACTGCCATAGAACGAGGGAAAATCCTCAGTATCGCTCATCTCCTCTACGCGTGAACCAAACAAAATGGCAGGGTGACCGTCTTGGACGTTCAAAGTGTCAGGAGTTTTTCCCATTTTTAGCATTTTAATAATATGCTGCCAATATTCACCCTTTCTAATAAGTTCGTTAAAAGGGACAAATATTTTGATCTTGGCCATTTCATGTTCAAATTTAAAGGGGGAAGAGATCTTTTCTATCTCTTTTCCGCATGCTTCCCGACTTGTTTCCGACACTTTCTTCGGGGGATCCTCCTTCGAATTTGCCTTTTCAGCTGCATCCTTGGTCGAGTTGTCTGGATTCGGTCGGATTGTGGAAAGGGGGTCCGTCGGAGGTTTCATTATGGGATTTTTCTGCTGAGGTTTAATATATTCCTTCTTGCTCCTGAGGTTGTATTGTTTCTGAAATTGCATGATGGCGTTGTGATAACCCTTTCTGAATTATCCCATTTCCCAGGAGAGTGTGTTGTCTGTCTCGAGCATAATATCGTCATTTTCACTCATGTATTGATCATGTTCCCCCTTTGTAAAAAACACTCACGTGTCCTTTTCATTGCAACAATGCATTTGGTCTTGGAACATCTGATCAAAATCCTTGTCTGCGTAATTGTTTTGGAACAAAGGCCTTGTCTATTGGTCTCTCTGCTCCCTCTGTCTGATCTGCGGACCTTGACCCCTTCTGAGGTTCTGATTTATGGGTTGGGTTTCATGCTTTTATCAAGAACAGGTCTGTTTCCCATGGACATTCTTTCCATCAGTTTCTCCATCATCTTCATCATCAAGTCAAATTTGTTGTCTGAGGACCGAGATGTCGATGGCTGTGTATCCCCTTGGGGTTTCTTATCGCCTCTGTTAAATATCTATTTGATATTCCCCAATTCCATCAGGTTTACCTCGATTTTGTTTGCGTCGCTCATCATGGCGTCTATATTTGCTGACCTTCTTTCTCTCAACAACAAGGCGAAATCACCGTCGAAGGAATCGACGTATCACAACTGCGTAGCCCTGAGGGGTGGCTGAACTTATGCAGGGATTGAGTTATAAAACCTGATGAATCAGGCTGAGAATTCTTGCACTGTCTCCTCTGGTGCCCTCTTCATATTATTGTACCATGTCAACAGTAGCAAGGGGTTCTTCTCCCCATCTGGTAATGAAATACATTTCCAACACAACAAAGTCCTAAATGCCTGCTGTTGGGAGGGATTTGAACCAATTCCTCATATCTCCTGAAAGAATTTGCGTGAACAACCTCATTTTCGTGTCTGCATAGTCCACCTCCTATAGGTCGATGAAATCATTGAACCAATCTAGATGCTTTTGGGATGAAGCTTTCCCTTCAACATTGTAGAGCTTGATCCTCTAGTTGTAATTTTGGGGAAAATCATGTAGTTGGGATGGTAGAACGAGGGGGGCGAATCTGGAAGCCATGGATCTAGGAGGGTTATGGATTTGAGGGATGTTATTAGGTATGAGAGATTGGAATCTCTTATGGTCGAATACTATCTCATCCAAGCTGGTTTCCGACTTAGACCTGAACATGGTTTGCTCAAACAGGGTGTCAAAATCAAGGTCGTCAATGCTTTGCGCGCCGTCTTTGGGCAAGGACAAGCTTCTACCCAGGTAATAGAATGGGTTCGATGCTTGATCCCTAGTCATGCATAGAATTTTCTCGAGATCACACATAGGCTCTACAGGGTTTGGGTCAGGATTTTCTCTGGTATAGATCATCTTTGGAGCTAGGGTTCCTGAATCACGTTACTTTTTGACACTAGTATTTTTGACTGGAGTCGCTAGGGTAAAGGTTTCAACCAATATATATGTTTTTCCCTCTATTACCATTAGGGGTCAAACTGTAACTTTAGTCGTTCTCCCAGAAAACATTTATTCAATTCCATCCCCGACAACGATGCCATAATTTTAGCTCTGTATAAACTTCGTTCGAATGAGAAACAAATGACACAGGAAACCTATAAACCAACTTTGAGACCCAAAATAGCCTTTCATACCTGCAGAGGGCTCTCTTGAGAGACTTTGTCTAAGTACAAGATATGGCTTTAAGCTGTCGGCTAGATTTAACACATTTAAATAATAATTTCTGGTTCCATTGACGAAAGAGAGTAAGACCTTGGGTTATGGAGTCAATTTGAGAAAATGATAGAAACAAATGACTTGGTGACTGAACTTGAGAGGATAAAGGCTAATCGAGTAGTAGTCTTCAGTGTAAAATTGTTGTGTGTGGCAAGGGGGAAAAACACATAAAGTAACTCAGAGCACCTCTTGTTGATATTATGGTAGCTGCGGGAGGTATTTACCTCCACATGTAAACCTGATGAGAATAGAATACTCAGGGAAGCAAGAGAAACCCTAATGAGTTGGATAATAACCCTAGAAGACTTGTCGACTCAAGAAGATAACTTGTATTAGGTTATTAGCCTCCAAGAGAAGAAGTAGGCCAGAAGATATAATATATACTGAACAGACAGATACCCAGAATGAGAAGTTGGCCCAGACAGTTATCCATAATTACTATAAATACAGGAGGCCAGTCTTCATTCTGGCAGGCAGTCTCAGAATTGCAGAGAAACACTTGTGCACATTGTAGTGCCCATTTTTGTGCACAGGTTTGGAGGAGAGCTGTCGGTGTAGCTGCTGCATCTAGCAGTTACGTTTTGGCTTGGACTATCTCTTGGCTAGGGTTTGGACTATTCGATCAACTCTTGTTTTTGCGCTATCCTTGGGGAAATGTGCGATACCCTTTGTTTGGCTATCTAGCCTAGGGTTTTCTTCCAGAGTGATTCTTTTTCAAGGTTAAGGTGCTCGAAGGGTGGCTTCAACCTATGGTTGTGTGACAATAGTGATATTGTCAATGGTAAAACCAACACATCCATTATATTCTAACAGGTTATGGGCCCACACCTCCTTCATTCAGTCTAACCACTGGAAGGAACCATATCCGTAAGGATATTAAGCTCATTGAAGAACTACCGCTAGGGTTTCTAGCAGGAGCAGTCACCATAGCACTGCCGCTAGGGTTACTAGTAGGTGCAGTTGCAGAAACCCTAACCCTCTCATTGAGGCACCTTAAGTTAAGGGATTGACCTAACTTCTGGATAGATCAGTGCGCCCTAGCCTAGTGCATCTCCTGGTACTCTTAGAAAGCCAAGACATGAATTTTGAGCTTTTGGTCAAATCTAGGGTTGACCAAGTCAAAGCATCCATGACTTAATCTATGAAGTTAAAGAACAGGTTAGATGGAGCTTCTAACTTCAGAGCGTGGAAGACAAGGATTGATCTCATCCTTGCCAAGAATAAAGTGTTGGATATCGTGAAAGGAAAGATCGTGGAACCAGAGTTTTAAGAAGGGAAAGAGAAGGAACCACAGAACGTTGCAGCTATGGAGAAGTTCAAAGATGGTGACATCAATGCCATGAGTATCATAGTGGATTATATAAAATACCACTTTATACCCTACATCTCCCATCTTGACTCATCGAAGAAGATGTACGATGCCCTAACAAACCACTTCTCAGTTAGAAACATTGGACAAGTAATGAGTCTGAAGAATGAGCTCCGTGACATGAAGATGAATGATGATGACAACATACCATCATACTTCGTGAGAATCTCCCAGTTAAGAGATCAACTACAAGCTATTGAAGAGATCATTTCAGAGAAGGAATTAGTAAACATAGCACTCAATGGTCTTCCCAAGACGTGGGATGCATTTTCCGCAAGCATGAACACAAGGAAGGAGTATCCTACATTTGAAGAACTTTGGACTTGTTGTTCTTAATAAGAATCCAGGATCAGTGAAAAAGAGAAACCCCAAAAGAAGTACGATGATCAAGCCTTCACAGCAAGATTCAAGAATTTTAGGAACAAAAGGAAGTTTGGCTCAAGGAGGAATCCAAATCAAGAGAAAGACATTTCAGAAATACAATGCTTCAACTGTTGAAAGTATGGTCACTACAAGAATCATTGTCCCGAGCTAAAGAAAAGGAAGGGGACACACAAAGCATCAGTTGTCGAAGAAAAGGAACCTACAAAGAAGACTAAGCATGATGAAAGAGACTTCTTCTTCTCAAGGTAACAATACTCTTCTTAGTTCTTGTACATATATTGTTTGCATAGTCTCTACACATATATTGTATATCTATCTCTTAAAAGATAATATGTTCCAAGAATAACTATATATATGGAAGAAAAACAAGATAAGGATTGCTATCACTATACAAGAAAGGATGAAATATATCAAACAAATCTTGTGGAAGCTATTACAAGATAAGCCGAAATGAGAATCAATATTGAAGAAACCTTTGGAGAAAGAATTATGACGCTTTGTAGAAGACAACAAGGATGCAGACGGAAACGTGGAATCTCTTAGACGGAGGGAGCCAACTATATATCACCATAAAGAAGAGCATGTATTCATACATGAAGAAAGGATTAGAAGGGAGCTAATCCTACGATCCATTGAAGATGATGAAGTATATATCCATGGTAGAAAAAATGAAAAGGCAGTGCATGTTCAGTTTGACCTTAGAAGAAGACTTCTTCGAAGAGAAGCCTTAAAGTATCCCTGGTTGTCCATCCACATCCGTGATCCTATGATGAAAGAAATAAATGGAATATTTAGGGCATGGAATCTATAAGAAACTCCATGGACCAAAGAGCTAAATAAAAACACAAGGAATAACATGAAGATTCCAAGAAAGAAGAGAAGCCTGAACAACCAGTCATTGTATCGAGAATCACAAGATTACCAACCTGATATCAAAGCAATCAAGCAGAAACTGAAAGTTGTGATGAAGAACAATGTATGGAAGACTTATGAATAAAATCATTGCAAGATACAGAACTAGAGGTTCTCCCAGATGGAGGGAGAAGACTATGATGACCACTTGTTCCAGTAAACCAGACATATCTCTACATGAGTCATTATATCATCCACAACATCCATGAGTTGGAGTTCTACATTAGATAAATGCAAAGACTGTTCTCCATAACAATTGAACAAAGAGCGTATGAAGAGAAACCTCAAGACTTTGAGGCATACCATAAAGATACCCTTGTATGCAAATGGAAAAAGATAACTCGGTGGAGAACCTCCAATGCATAGCTTAAGTGTGGTGAAGATTTCTATAACAAAGATATTGTATCAATATGATTACTCAATAGATCAGATCTCATGATGATAGAAGAAGTGCCACATGAATATGTTCTAGTTTTCCAACAATGATGTACTTTATTGATCAGAGCTACATGAAGCCTTCAGAGAAAACCAATGTTCCAGACCGAAGTACATTTGAAATCAAGCATTACATTATCCATGATGAAATCCAGAAAAGAAAAAGTGGTTCTCCAATACATATCTCCACAGATGAGCAGATAAACAGACAATTTGGTAAAGCTTCTATCCAAGATGAAAGAGTTTGCGTACTCAAGCTGGAGCTCATGGAGACAACTTTCTTATTGAAAAAGGAAGATATGACTCCCAGGTTGGGAGAGAGAACTGATATGTATTGATTTATGGACAATCATTTTTTAGTTCGAAAAATGGTCTAGGATGAGCAGTTTCCTTTCCAGTTCGGAAAGTGGATTGAGATTTCTGACAGATAAACATTTTCCAGTTCAGAAAATGGTCCAGATTGCTGATGTACCATAGACAACGACTTCCCATTGTGGTTAATATGGGGAGTGGTCTAGGGCAGTCTCTCTTCTTGAGGGTTACTCAAGAAGACTGGCCCGCCTCGCCGAACAATGATTTCTCATTGTGGTTAACATGAGGAATGGTCCATTTTGGAGGTTGGTAGATGAAAATATTTTCCTCTTGTGGTTAACAGAGGAAATGGTCTGGACAATCATTCCTTAGGGTGGATTCATTCTCTCCAGGTTGCACTTTGTTTATTTCCAGAGGAATGGCCCAGGGTGGGGAATGGTCCAGGCTCAGAAATCATGACAATTATTCTTCCTTGCTTGAGAAGAATAGTCTAGATAGCTCATCATTGATGTCTTACTTTTTGAGGGCAGATGCTCTTCCGAGATCTCACAAATGTGAGTGGAAGAATGGCCCAGATGATTTAGTTTATGTCATAACATTGTTTCTATGCAGGTTGATATTAGATGATTGTTATGAAGACTGTATGAAAATAGATATATACTACTATGGTGGATGTGTTCGACTGTTCGTGACTATACGTTACCAATCAAGTACTTGTTTGCTACTTGGTGTGGTAGTGCACCACTGGATTGTAGTTATGTACTACTATGGATAGAGACAATTGTGTTATATTTTGTGTTAAAGTTTCTGCTATTATTAGGTTACTTTCAATTTACTAGATAACAATAACATAGATAGGATCACTGAGAGAAACACAATCACAAGAGTACACAAGAATTTATCCTAGGAAACCCTCAAGGGGAAGAAAACCCAACAAAACTTCCTTAATATAGATAGCCAATATAATGCCAAGACAATGAACCAAATAACACAGAAATTCCTCTCCCAAGGATGCGCCTCTCTCTCTCTTCCTTCTTCTGGCAACTAGTAACTGCAGCTTCCTTCAATACTTGCACACTAGATGAGTGAGTTGTTGTGTGTATCTAAATGAGGTGTTTGCCTCTCTTATTTATACAATTCTGGCACGTGTGGAAGTGTCTCTTCACTGGCAGGGCCGACTTCTTCTTCTGGGTGGTTATAACCACCTTTAATATATTCCGGGGCCTCTTTAATATATTTTGGGGCCGACTTCTTATTTAGCCTATTACAATTAGGGTTTGACCAATCCACAAAATGGGATTTGGTCAATTACAATGCCCAACATGATCAATCCACAAAAGGGGATTGATCTAATCAATAATAAATATATTTTATCTTTATCCACAAAAGGGGATAAGAATATTCTTTGCAGTTACACAATATTTTAACACTCCCTCTTAACAAGAAGGATATTCTTTATCTTTTGACATGTCACTGAATGTCAACATCAAATAGGTAGCAACATCCACTGGATAACTGGAAGCATCCACTTGGTCATCTGGAATCATGATCACTGACTGACATATCTATAAATCATCAGAAGTTTTGTTCTCTTTATCTTCGCACAAAAGATACTCTTTCTTTCTTTCATCTTCACGCAGAAGATACTTCTTTATTATATTCACACATAAGATATCTTATCTTCACACAGAATATGTCTTATCTTCACACATAAGATATTCTATGAGTTTTTCCATTCCTTTTATGTTCTCCCTTCTCTTGTAGTCATCTATATCACCCATCCACTGGGGAGGACTACTACCATAGCTTCACTCCTAGTCATCCCACATGAACTAGAGAAGCTAAGATGATAGCCTGGGCAAGACTAGACTCCCTTTCCATGATCCACGCAGGATCACGACACAAACCTCAAGAGCCAACTAAC
The DNA here is from genome assembly GCA_009831015.1 of Picea engelmannii. NCBI lineage: Eukaryota > Viridiplantae > Streptophyta > Pinopsida > Pinales > Pinaceae > Picea > Picea engelmannii. The sequence goes on along the minus strand of ML816729.1, from coordinate 148,261 downwards.
CATTCCACATGGTCAAGGTTTGTGTTCTATGTTACTCAATCCTTGGCCAGAGGAGAGTATCTGCCCACTACCCCTTGGAGAAACATCTACATTCCTCTCTACGAGGGTATTCTAGCATGTCCCTAGAGTATCCAAAACTGAACACTTGGATAGAGGCCAACCTTGGAAAATTTCTCATTCCCCTTCTCTACGAAGGTCTCTTCTCTTTTCCTTCTCTACGAAGGTATACCTGTGGTATTTCTCTTTCCTTCTCTACGAAGGTCTTTTCTCTTTCTCCTTCTCTACGAAGGTCTAGCTATGGGATCTGAAAATATCTCTTGTGGTCGAAAACCTTTCCATGGTATAATACCATGCTACCCATCTGCTGGGCACCATCCATCTACTCAATAGCTTTCATCTTGATCAAAATATCTGGGCACCATCCATCTTCTTTTCTAACTGCATCAAATCACGATCCTTCATTTCGAACTTGGAGACATGGCTCCCTCTTGCACCAAGCTAATAGTTTCTAATCATCATCCTTGAAGTTTTCTTCTGCAATATCCTGGGTGCCTTCTTGAGTTCAAATATTTCTTTCTTTCTGTCTTCATACTGGATCAACCTGCTCCCTTTGCATCTATAGGAATGATACTGGAGCAACCTATAGTTACTTGCATCTCATCCACTAAATATGAGTATCCATCTTTTTCTTCATCTTGAATATTTTTGTTCTTCATCTTTAGGAGCCTCCTGCTCCTATATAAATACTGGATATTGTCTGGTTTACTAACTGTCACCATATCATACGTCATTCTCATGTTGTCTGCAAGTCACGACATAAGTTTTTTCTCCCGAGACTTGTAAACTTACTTACAATATGCTTTCTTTTTCACTCTCATGAGTGATCATAGCTAAAATAAATATTTTATCTCTTTCTTCATCCTCTTCTTTGATACTTCCTTCATAAGTCTGCATAGACACTGAAATGAAACGAGGTTAATTCACATTCTCACAAAAATATAACTTGTAATGATAAATTATTAAAGTAAACACGATACTAAAAATAAACTTGAATACTTATCTTTTGTTTTTGTGTGGGGAGGCTCTACGGACTCCACCATTTGCTATCTTTCTTCAGATCAACTATATTCAACTTAAAGTACAYAATCCTTAATTTATGCTAAAGATTTCTTTGAGGGAGGAGATTTCTTTGAGGGAGGAGATTCCTCTTCCTCTGCCACATGTGCTTGATGCTTTCTTTTCCCTTTTCCTTGAGGACAGTCATAAGAAAAGTGTCCCAACTTTTGACAGTTGTAGCATCTGATCTTTGAAACATCTCTCTTCTTATCTAGAACTCTTATGGAGTTAGCTTCTTTATTGTTCCTCCTGAAGGAAATTCTTTTGTTCTTTTGAACTATAAGAGATTCCTCTTTGTCAACAATTAATCTCTTCTGTTGGTCTGCAACTCTAGATTCTTCGTGTGTGCAATCTGCCCATAACTTATCAAACTTGGGTAACTTGCTTCTTGCACACACTCCTTGTACAAAGGGAATCCAAAATGTTGGAAAACCATTTAGGGTTGTGGTTACAAGTTCTTTGTCACTAATGACATTTCCAATAGCTACAAGTTGATCTCTGATCTGAGAAACTCTCATAAGATAGGATGTGACAGATTCTGAGTTGTCCATCTTCATATTACGAAGCTAATTTCTTAAGGCAAAATTTCGGCTAATGTCTTTGCTTTCATATAACCTGTTGAGTGCTTCATACATTTTCCTTGCTGTCTGTAGTTCGGATATATGATGGATCAAGTGATATTTTACTGAATCTAACACGATTCTCTTTGCTTTCTTTTCATTCTTGTTATGCTTGGTCTTTTGCTCTTCTTCATCTGGTTCTGGTACACCCACTGTAACATGTTCTAGGAGATCATTCTCGTCTAGAATCATCTGCAACCTATGCTTCCAAGATCTGAATTTTCTAGATCCTTCCAGCCTATCTTCTACCCTCATGTTGGTAGCCATTCTTTCTTGCAGTAGAAACCCTAGCCCTCCGGGCTATAGAAATAATAAAAAAATCAAATTTCTTGGATCTGAAAAATGAACTCACCAAAAGATGCGATGGACTAAGGTGAGTATGCTGGTACAGTTAGATTTATGAAAATCCAAGTTTTGACCCTTGAAACTGGACCAACGAATTTATGGACTGGTGCTTCTGGTTTTCTGGTACTTTGTGAAAACTAGGGTTTCACTTTCCGGGAGATCTAGCCATTGAAAAGGTGCACTGAAGATGCCAAAGTGTTCCTTGAGGTAGGGTGCACCTTTATAGATGGTTTTGAGGCTGAAAACCTTCTTTAATAAAAAGACCTAATTTTCATGTACGACAACAATGATGTTTTTCTTTTTCCTGTGAAAGATGCTCTCTTTAGTTTAGCTCTGATACCATGTTAAAGTTTATGCTATTATTTGGTTACTTTCAATTTACTAGATAACAATAGCATAGATAGGATCACTGAGAGAAAAACAATCACAAGAGTACACAAGCATTTATCCTGGGAAACCCTCAAGGGAAAGAAAACCCAACAAAACTTCCTTAATATAGATAGCCAATACAATGCCAAGACAATGAACCAAATAATACAAGAATTCCTCTCCCAAGGATGGGCCTCTCTCTCTCTTCCTTCTTCCGGAAACTGGTAACTGAAACTTCCTTCAATACTTGCGCACTAGATGAGTGAGTTGTTGTGTGTATCTAAATGAGGCGTTGGCCTCTCTTATTTATACAATTCTGGCACGTGTGGAAGTGTCTCTTCACTGGTAGGGTCGACTTCTTCTTCTGGGTGGTTATAACCACCTTTAATATATTCTGGGGCCTCTTTAATATATTTTGGGGCCGACTTCTTATTTAGCCTATTACAATTAGGGTTTGACCAATCTGCAAAAGGGGATTTGGTCAATTACAATGCATGACATGATCAATCCACAAAGGGGATTGATCTAATCAATAATAAATATATTTTATCTTTATCCACAAAAGGGGATAAGAATATTCTTTGCAGTTACACAATATTTTAACATTTTGTTCCGATTTCCTTGAATACTATTAGCAATTTGGTAAATGATTATCAACCAGATGGATGATTAAAGGACAAAGATTTCCTGGACGAAAAATGGTTTAGAACATATAATCTTCTAGGACGTATGTCCATATTAGAAGAATGAATCATGTGTCACTTTGTGGAGTGAGCATCATGTCTGATTACTCAGATAGAGTATGGTTTCGAGAGATGATGCAGCTGATAACACTAATGATGATGATGGTTCTCATGATTTAGTCATAAGATAGTATATACAACTATGTTGATGCTACCGGGTGAATGGTATGTTTGTGCTCAATACCATTACCTATAATACCTCCCTAGCTAGGAGGGAGTGTTGATATTATGGTAGTTGCGGGAGGTATTTACCTCCACATGTAAACCTGACGAGAATAGAATACTTCGGGAAGCAAGAGAAACCCTAATGAGTTGGCTAATAACCCTAGAAGACTTGTCGGCTCAAGAAGATAACTTGTATTAGGTTATTAGCCTTCAAGAGAATAATTTTTCCAGAAGAAATAATATATACTGAAAAGACAGATACCCAGAATGAGAAGTCGGCCCAGGCAGTTAGCCAGAATTACTATAAATACAGGAGGCCAATCTTCATTCTGGCAGGAAGTCTCAGAATTGCAGAGAAGCACTTGTGCGCACTGTAGTGCCCAATTTTGTGCGGAGGTTTGGAGGAGAGCTTCCGGTGAAGCTGCTATAGCTAGCAGTTACATCTTGGCTTGGACTATCTCTTGGCTAGGGTTTGGACTATCTGATCAACTCTTGTTGGTGCGCTATCCTTGGGGAAAGGTGCACTACCCTTTGTTTGGCTATCTAGCCTAGGGTTTGCTTCCAGAGTGATTCTCTTTCAAGGTTAAGGTGCTTGGAGGGTGGCTTCAGCCTATGGTTGGGTGACAATAGTGATATTGTCAATGGTAAAACAAGCACATCCATTATATTCTAACACCTCTGGGGATGAATTCAAAGTTAAATTAGAGGAAAACGGTTTGTCCAAATGGCACGAATCCCAGGGTGCTTCGGAACAAATCCTAGGTTTGAAATTACGTTCTGATTCAGACATAAATAGATATGAATAAAGAATACAGGAACACACAAATAAAGGAAACAATACATCCAACTTCTAAAATTAGAATCTTTTCATCAAATCTTTAGGACTTTTGCATTAAATTTCGATCGAGCTCAAACTACATTCAATAGTCATTGTCTACAAATTTTTTCCAACCAACCTGGCTTACGTTGAAAGGATGAAAAATATGGGAAAAGGCGTCGCTTGGGCTGCCTAGCTCTCTAGCTACTATCCCTAGAATTTAGGAAATTGACTGTTCTTTGTTAAGGTACTCTTCGTATGGCACCTTCCAAAAAATAGAAACTAACTGTATTTGGTCGCATCATAACTGCTTGTCTTTTCCATGGGGTTCGATTATTATCAAGGTCTCGTCATGGGGAGAGTGATGTGTCGATGTCTTCCTCTGACAGGGTATCCGAACAATCAAGTGCTCTAGTTAGACTCCCACCATCCACTATAACGACCTTGGTTTCCTCCACATGATCCTTTGTAGGGGTGTGTACGTGGCGAGTGAATTCCAACTGTCGCAGTCGTTACCAAAATGAAAAAACTGTCCAAGGGTGAGGCCTTCCTCAGAACTTTAAAAAACCGCACCACAATTTGAGAATACAAGAATGCACTCAGTTAATCACGTTTCTTCTGCACGCTGGCAAGAGTTGCGCAGAATTTCTCCCCGGTCGATTCACATTCTCTGAAGTGCTTCACATTCCTTTATTCTGATATCTTCTGTGTTTCGCGCAAATGTACTATTGTATCCTGCGCTTCCCCTAGCTGTCTCTTAAGCCACGTCACATTTCCTTCGTGGCCTTGTGATGTTGACACTTCAAAGGTCTTCACTGCTATCTGTTGTCTTAGTTCTCCATTTCCTGGTAAAGCTCAACGATAGTGAGTTGCACTTGCTTCAGTTGCTGAGATGACTCTCGAACATTTGTGCCTTCGGTATTTTTCCTCCTCGTTCTGCTCCAGCTTTCTCGTCTTGTACCTTCGACAGGTTCCAACCATATGCCACGCATAAGTAATTCTTCGGCAGCTGACCTTGCGCGTGGTTCACTTGGGACTCGAGTTTCCCCAGCTTCCTTTTTTTTCTTTGGCCTTCCCCTTCTCCGGGGTACTGGTTGTTGGGGAGACGGGGCTTCCAACGTTTTTCCTTCCCACGCAGCCTCTTCCACTCCAGGCTCTGCGCAGTGTGATATTACCTTTTCCGCAGGCAGAGGGAAATCTCCCTTTGGATCCTTGGGGATTCCTGCTGTGAGCAAGAATGAATCCTAGTTGCTTCCCAACTGTCTTAATTCTTCAACTACTAACAATTTAATTAGCGAGACATGATAGAGTTTCCTTTTCGATTGACCCACTTTATCTTGGGCACTGTCCGCCATCTCTCGGAGGTTCTGGTGTAAGAAAAGGGTAGAATTAATGGTCTCCTTCCTTTGAAGTGCATCAACAATATAATGTGATGCGAATGTATTTTGTCAAACCTTCCTTCACAGGTGAAATATCTCCTAATTACTCCAAGTAGTTTCCGAAAAGGTTCATGCAAATATCTACTCGGAACGCCTGTCTCAATTTTCCCACCTAAACAATCTCTCTTGATGAAATATTCATAGCACTGCATGTCCAAAGGCATTCCTTTGAACCAAATTTCACCACGTAGAGGGATCTTTGTTGCGGTTGACAGAGTTTCCTCAGTTACCTGGAAAATGACACCCGAGATCACCGTGAAAAATCCATTGAAACTGATGCGAATTACTCAACTAGTCTCATATTGAATCCTTGAATTTTCCTGCAAAATTCCATGCACCCGAACTGTTCAAAGGACGCTCTGACCTACATATATTCATTGATCAATGTCAAGATTTGGGGCTCATGCCTAGTGCTTTTTCCACTTCGTGTGCCCTTCCTTATGCTTTGGGAGGTTGCCATGGTGCGACGCGTATTTGTCTTGCGTACGGTGGGCTTGGAACAAGCCCAAGGCAATAATATTGATCAACAAGGGCTTGCGAGATGAAATACAAACAATGCATAAGATTGACCGTTTAACATAATGCACACAGGGCATCCGAAATTTATAACAGAACGGGCATAAGGTGGAATCATGCCAGGAAACACTGAATTCATGGCGACTGGATGTTTCAAAACCAACTGAAGGTTTTCCATAGCACATCCGCACATGTAAAGTACAATTGATAAGGGACGCAGGGCATACGGGATACGAATGTCGTGATTTTTCATTCTTCCAGCCTTCATAATGAGCTGATGATGGTCACTTCACTTGCCGACGTGACTTCTATTAAACAACTTGCCTCGACTCGGGGCACGTAAAAACTCCCTTTTTGATAGGACCCGACTCTTTGGGAACATACTCATACTATTTACACATGTTTTTACTCTGACATCCCTTCCCGAATCCAAGGGCCAACCAACCACTTTCTAACTTTGACCCCTTTGTTGTTCGGTACCTAACCTCACATGCTTTGACACATGGGCCATAACTTGACTAAGATCGACTCTAACTGAAAAGAAAAATGGTGGCGCTAACATATTCTACAACATCATGTGATGCTCATATCATGTATATCGCCATGATGCTCTGTAGAATGTTCGGTAGGAACAATCCTACACATTTTACTGTAGAATGGGTTCCCATAATCCATAAGGTTGCCGAGGGTTACACTTTTGATCGAGGAAAAATGTTATTAGACAATTTAGCCAAGGAAATTGTGGAATACAAGATGCTAAAATATAAAGGAGAACCTGCCCCCTTCTATATGTCTGCATTCATTATGGACACAATCTGTTTCAGGATTCCATTTCCTCTCATGAATTGGAGCTGGACTCCAACTAACATCAAGCCCATACATTTTTATCACTTTAAATTATGGGAGGAAAATTCAAAGTATTTATTCTATGAATTTTTTCATAATGTAGTAATCCCAATTCATGAAGCTATCTATGGACAACCTCCCCCAAGAATTTCAAAACAGATCATTGGAAATTTGGGTGCTATCACAGATTGGTATGTTGAGGAAATTTTTTCTTATATTAGAGTGTTCGACTGTTATTTATCTATGCATGCTCTCCCTAGATTCCTACCTGTCAGACTCGTTTGAAGAGAAGTAGCTTATCAAACAGTCTCAGGAGGAATAACTAAAGAATTGAAGGCGACACATAAGAGAGTGTGGCCAACCTTTCCCATATAAGTTGGTGTGTTTTCGTTATCTGATTTTGGACACGCTAAGGTTGAAGTTTCAACCTTAGAAGATATCAAATTGGTTTATATTGATTATAAAAGGCAGGATACTCATAGGGTGGTTGAAAATCATCTAGCTCAATTCAATATGAAAATATATATACATGAAGATTCCCCCTATGATGAAATTTTCAGAGGAGTAAGATCATACGATGAAGTTGAAAGCATATTTCAAAATTTTCCTCAAGATGAACAGTCAGACTTCCTCAGTTTTCTGAAGCACAGAAGGAATAGTCTGCCCAAGGTCTTGTAGGGAGAAAAAAATCCAACTTTACAGGTGACAGAATTGACAGAGCCCAAACAACATAGCTTGCCTGAGGATAAGGCTAAGGAAGGGGAGGCGAGCTCAGATACATTATCCAAATATGAAATAATATCAGTACCAGGTAAATATGAGAAAAAATCATTTGAGTATTTGATGAATCACGAGCATACTTTTCCTTTCTCATTGCCAAATACTGAAACTCCAGTGAAAGATGCCGCAAGCCCAGAAGGATCTATTGCACTCAAGTCTCCCATACCATCATTAACTCCTATAGCAACAAGTTTTGAGTTACCTGGTTCAAAGATTATTAATATAGATGACCTCACACCTATTCAACTTGAATAAATACCTCCATCAAATTTATTTTTCAACAAGAAAAGGAAGGATATCACAAGAAAGGAAGCTCGATATAAAGGAGTAATTACCAAAAAGCAGAAAATGATATATGATGGACATGGACAGAGTGACCCTGAATTTGCAAAAGAAGTTGCAATCTCATTGGGAGCCTTTGCAACTGCTAAACATTGGTCAGTGGATAATCTTACAAAATAACCGGAACACAATAGTCTTCTGGTTGAACAATTGCATAATAATATTCAACGAATGAAATGATTGCCAGAAATAAAATCAATTTTGATACAGAGCAAATCAAACAAGGTTTTGAGAAACAAATAAAACAAAAAGAAGAAAAATTGGAATTAAGTGTTCAAAATCAACAGGTGAGAAATACTGTGCTTTCCCGGAGAGACAGGTTAATAGAGAAGTTGCAGTCTTGAATAAATTTATTTGAGAACACAAAAATGGCTATCACTGCATTTAAGAAGAAAGCATCTCAAATAAATAGAAAGCTGGAAACTGTGCAACACGACCTATACCAAAATATGGATATTATTCAAAGACATTATCAAATGATTAATAATTTCTTGAATAATATTCATGAAAAGGATATGGAAGCCTATACAACCAGGTCCAAATTCCAATAATTCATAGTATGGAGACAAAAAATCAATGTACTTGGGCTTGCCGTTTTTTCACAGTATGAGAAGATAAAGGGAGAAATGGATTTAAAGGTATGGGAAACAAATCTTGAAGAAAGTAAGAAGCTAGCTAGAGAAGCAAAGGAAGCTTGTCTTAACACTCTCTCAACTGTAGAGATGGAAATGGATAAGTTTGATGGTAGTGCTATCCCTGATACACTTGGACAAATAGAGATTGAAAGGAGCAAAGATAATTCAAAGAAAAATAGAGAGAGTGTACAAAGTGCTATCCAATAGGTGGATCATGTTGATTTACAAATGATAAATGATCTGTTGGTAAAACCAAGCTTACAACATTAGGTTACAACACAGGTAGTGGTGAAAATTCAAGAGAAATTACCTTTGGTACACAAAAAGGTTTTCGCATTTGAGTTGAATGCAAATGTCGAACATTCCAAATTTGTTGTGGCATTAATGGAACTGCATGCTCAATTTAATGATAAAAAAAATCAAGTACATCTACGAGCAATAGCATTGAGCAAATAAAGGACAAGTGAAGTGCCAACAAACCGAAGAAATCTCAACAAATTCATAAAAATATGCATTGTATCATTTAGTTTTGATTATATTCTATTTTTGGGATCAAAGAATGTGGAAGGCCTAACTACTTTTGGTTAAGACATTTTTGTATAAATAAACATATCTAAGATCTATTCAAGGCTTCTTCTTGCCGAATGTAAAAGAGAACTTCAACTCATTGAATATCAATAGAAAAAAGAAGACACAGATTCTACGTCTCATTTTTCTTGAATTATGTGCTTTCCTTGTATTTCCATTTCCATTTCCATTTTTCCTTGTATTTCCATTTTCTTGATGACACTTGTGAGTGGAAACACACAAGCAATGGGCATTGGGAAAACGGTGTTGAAACACCATGTTTCAACACCAACTTGTGAGAATGATTTAAAAACGCCCAGGTAATTTAATAATTTATCCAAACTGTAGTCTGTGAGTAAGCTAAACAACTAAAACACATAACTACTGATCTACTCCAATTGGCAATCACTAACCCAAACAATCACTCATCATGACCTGAATCCTCTGCTATCCTGGAGGCTGGGTGGGGCTGTGGGCTCTATCACTGATCATGATTACACTTGTGTGACATGCGGAGAAACACACAAGAAATGAGAATTGGGAAAACAGTGTTGAAACACCGTGTTTCAACACCAGCTTGTGAGAATGATTTAAAAATTCCCTTGTAATTTAATCATTTATCCAAACTACAGTCTTTGAGTAAGATAAAAAACTGAAACACAAAACTACTGATCTACTCCAATTGGAAATCACTAACCCAAAAAATCACTCATCATGACTTGAAGCCTCTACTATCTTGGAGGCTGGGTGGGGCCATGGGTTCTATCATTGATCAAGATGACACTTGTGCGACATGCGTTGAAACACACAAGCAATAAGATTTGGGAAAACAATGCTAAAACATCATGTTTCAGCACTAGCTTGTGAGAATGATTTAAAAATTCCCAAGTAATTTAATAATTTATCCAAACTATAGTATGTGAAAGATAAAAAACATAAACACATAACTATTGATCTACTCTAATTGGCAATCACTGACCCAAAAAATCACTCATCATGACCTGAAGCCTCTGCTATACTGGAGGGTGGGTGGGGCTTTGGGCTCTATCATTGATCAAGATGACACTTGTGCAACGTGTGTGGAAGCACACAAGAAATGAGGATTGGGAAAATAGTGCTGAAACACCGTGTTTAAGCACCATCTTGTGAGAATGATTTGAAAATGCCCAGGTAATTTAATAATTTATCCAAACTGTAGTCTATGAGTAAGCTCAAAAAATGAAACACAGAACTATTGATCTACTCCAATTGGCAATCACTAACCCAAATAATCACTCATCGTGACCTGAAGCCTCTGTTATCCTGAAGGTTGGGTGGGGTTGTGGGTTCTATCACTGATCAAGATGACACTTGTGCGACGTGCGTGGAAACACACAAGCAATGAACATTGGGAAAATGGTGCTGAAACACCATGCTGAAACACTATGTTTCAACACCATCTTGAGAATGATTTAAAAACACCCTGGTAATTTATCCAAACTGTGGGTAAGCTCAAAAACTTAAACACGTTACAAAGAACTACTAATCTACTCCAATCACTAACCCAAACAATCACTCGTCACGACATGAAGCCTATGATATCCTGGAGGCTGGGTGGTCTCTATCACTGATCAGGGTAATCCTTACTAGCATATGCACTTAATGAATGCCCAAAAAAACTCTGCTACTAGAAGAGTGGAGAACCATGAGCCCATAAATGATAAGAGATTAATATTATCCTTGCACAGTCGTGAAAAATTTCAAAAGTTGTAGAGAGGGACCAAAATCCACTTATGACTTACCCGATATCAATATTCAAGGTGCTGCAGAGGCCAGTTTGGCAACTAGAAACATTGACATAGAGCGACCGAGAAGATGGAAAGAACTTGACGCTTTATCCTCCTGTAATTTGCAAATTTTGACAATAGAATTTCGATTTGGAACTTGGCCTTTGAATATTTCAAACTAGGCGTGGCTGAAGATTTCAAGTCGAACCACTTGGATCTATTAATATTGTGAATCACCATCAAATTGGGGAAAAGTTTTCCGAAACCCATGATTGGATTCATGTAAAAAATCCAAATCAGGGGCATCCTCTGTAAAACTAAAAACTCCAAATCGATGGGAGAAAAAACCCTAAGGCCAATGGCCATTCCCAAATCGAGATGAATCATGGTCCTTGGTATTGTGAAAAAACTAAAATTGTGGGCGAAAACCCCGGAAGATCGATGGCTACTCCCAGAAATCGGGCGAAAGGGAAGATGACCACGATTTTTCTAAGGCGAAAATGTAATTAATATTTAAATTGCGACCGCCAATTTTTGGCTAAATATATAATTAATATTGTTTTAAAAATAAAATGGGGGCGAATTGAGATTAATATTGTATTTTTTTTAATATATAAAATTCACCCTGCCAAATTTTGAAGGGTCTAGATTTCACCCATGGGCGAAATTTCGCCCCTAAAATTTTCTATGAAAAGGAGCCAAACCCCGATTCAGAATCCAATTCATAAAATAATGGTAGAATGCATATCATCTAAAAATACCCCATTGTTATTTTCATGACTACAACAATTCAACCAAAAGAACCAACATATCCTGAAGAGGGGGAGTGCCTTTTTCATTCACAGATGTGGATGAAGGAGACCCCACTACATTTTATTGTTGATAGCGGAAGCCATAATAACCTCATCTTAGTATAGGTCATCAAACAGTTGGGATTGTTGACAACACCACATCCACATCCATACAACATCAGGTGTCTTCTCTAGGGAGGATATCTTCGTGTTAGCCAGCAACGTCGATTGTCATACGACATCAAACCCTTCAAGGATGAGATATTATGTGGTGTTGCCTCGCTGGATGTCTATGATGTTTTCTTGGGCCAACCATATATGTGGAAGTGCCATGCTATTTATGAGTCTCCACCTTTTAGTGTCATTTTTACTCTAGGGGGTCATCTCTACAAGATATCGGAGGTAGTTCTGACCACTGTCCCACCTAAACAGTCCCACAAGGTAGTATCTCATACTACAAAATTCAACTTCTTCACAATCTGTTCAAAAGGTGAAAAAAAGGAGACTACAACCACTGTAGCCTCGTTCCAAGCACCTTCTATCCAAGAGAAGCAGGTCGACAAGATTTCAACAAAGCACAAAGATTCATTCTACACATAGTCATCTCGTCGGGTTCTCGACAACCTCCCACAAACCAAGCAACACAACTTCTCCAGTAAGGCAAGCAACTCACTAAGGTCCAGATTCAACAACCACTTTTCCCTCTCCCCTGAGCACTCAACGCAATAGAGACCATTTATTCCTAATGAGGGAGGATTGATCCAGGTTGATATTGGTGGCCACCCACCTATTCCAATTGGCTCAAAACAGTCTTCTAGAAATTTAGTGTTTTTAGTAGTTTTTCGGTTCCTAAACTTCCGGGGCCATTTTGAGGGCCTAAATGAAGTTTTTTCGAGATCGAGCACTTCATAGAAGGAAAAAGGCTCTAATTAAACCCCCAAAATTAATCTCCTCGACGATAAATTTCCAACGAGCTATCGTGTGCCCCAAACGAAGATCACATGCCAAAGTTACGGCCCTAGGAAGTTGATACACCAAACTACCCAAAACGGGGTCCACAAAAGTTTTGTCTTTTCATCTTCGGTTTTGGATTTTCTTTATGTTAAAAAGGCCTTTAGAGCCTCATTGTAATCATCTTCTTGCGAATGTGAGTAATCATCACATCTCTTCTCAGAGATAAGTTTCCACCATTCTAGCGAGTCTTTCACTTGATATTTCCACAGTTTTGTACATTTCGCTCATTAATAGAAATTATGTATTACTATATCTATGTTTTTATGGTTGCATCTATGATATATTTATGTTATATTATTGAATATCCGAGATATATATGTACATTTATTTATTATATCTCCACTCTCATTTCGTACCGAAAATAATCTGGCTAAAAAACTGTCCACCAAACAGGGTCCTACAAAACAAATAGGTATGCCCTCCAATGATATCAAGTCAAAATATTATGGAAAGTGAAGACCACATCTAATAAACAAGGCATCTTAAAATGTGCATCAAAACTACCTCATCAAATTGAACAAGTGCTCAAATACCCTATACAATTGACCAAGTTTAGGTATGGGAGGGGTGTCATACAAGTCCTAATGGGTAGACTAAAACCCTCAAGTAGGAGATGCTTCCAAGGATGCCCCTTCAAGGTTATGTAATGGATGATGAGGTGGATAGGGGGTTAGAATTCACAGGTCAATGGGTTTCATGACATGCAAGGGCTTGTATTGTCTCATCTATGGGTGGCTTTTTCGAGGGTGTGTTTCACCTTCGTTTTCAATGAAACCTTTTTCCAAGCCCATTTATTTCCTTTAATTCTTCTCGGATGTTTCTAGGTTGAAGCCAAGGTGAGGATTCTACCTAAGCAATGAAAATTGTTCCCACCTTGACTCTACCTTGGTCACATCATGCTTCCCCAAGTTGAGAACATGTGTGGGGATTCTACCTAAGCATTAAAGACAGTTCCCACACATGCCCCTCCCTGGTTGGAATTTGTTATTATTTATTCTTTCACGGGTCCCATAATTTTTTATGAGAGACGTTTCATTGTCCTCGGGATCCATGGGCGAGCATATAGAAGGTTAATGGTTTCACTTTTATCTTTTTCCAGCTACAAGCCTCTAGGCCTTCAACCCCTTCTTCCCATGAAATGAGGTACATGCCCTTCTTGGGTCACTAAATACAAAGGGCCTAGAAGAGGGAAATGTCATGGGATTTTGATGAGAGGAAAGTGATAAGTATGGTCATGAATGTTACGATGACCCCTAGTTCCACCCCTTCCCCAAAAGTTGGCCACTTACTAGAAAATCGATGACACTCATTGAGGTGAAACAAGGTCAAAAGCATAATGTCCAAGCATACATTTTATAATCAAAAGTAGATTTAATACAACATGCTTAAATGCCTCAAATATTAGGTTGATTACTTGCCACAATACCTGACTTGTACAGCATGGAGCAAGACCCAAATGCTTTCCAAAATCTAGCTAGTATGGTGCATTCTCTGACGATCGATCCATGCGTGGTGATAGAGTGAGTTTCCATATGTGCAAGTGGACACTGCTAGTCATGTGGTCTCTTAGCACTCCATGTATACAACCTTAGGGCATCGAGACATCATCTCCTTAATTATCCCATAAAATAAGGATAACAAATATAATAAACTTTTTTTTTTTTTTAAATTGAAAAATATGTTAAGCTATCTATGGACAAGAAAATAGATCTCATTTAAATTCTAAATTCCTATTTAACAAATTCTTCACTTTTTCATTTTACAAGGCCATGCTCAATATCTATTTAACAAATCATTTCATTCTAAATTCATATTTAACAAATTCTCCACTTTTTCATTCCATGAGATCATGCTCAATCCTTATTTAACAAATTCTCCACTATGTCATTAAACTACAACATCACACTCAACATAATAATAACTTTATTATTGAACCAAAAAAAGTTAATAGTACAATAAATAATACTTAAGAAAATATAAATCTAATTGAAATCATGAAAAGATAAACAAACATTGAATCAATAAATGTAATGAAGTTACAATATTTTAACTTTATTAATATATTGAAAATTTCAAATCAAATCCACTAGAATAGGTTATTAAGTCTTCCTTGAATGGAAGAGGCCAATGATTTATAAGTTATGATAATCTTTGAATGATTCTCCATTCTTTATGAGGGACAATTTTTGACCAAAATAACATGGTGTTCCATCTTCAATTTTCGAGAAGAGACATTAACATGATTAAAGGATTACTTGATGTTCAAAGTTGAAATTAGGTTTTTTGGATTAATTTGAAAGATATTTCAAACACTTTAATTTTGATGGACTTGTCTTTGCGTGGATCAAAGAGATTATATTTGTTTTCTTCTTTATGAAGTTAGACATGCAATCTTCTACTTCTAGGTGGAATAATGGGAATTAGATCAAGATAAAGGTCATTAAGAAGTGTAAGCCAATTGATAACTATAGATAAATTAATAACTATAGATAGCTTTTCCATAAATTTATATTTGTTTCCTTCTTTATGAAATTATGCATGCAATCTTGGAATTAGATCAAAATAAAGGTAATTAAGAAGTGTAATCTAATTAATAACTATAGATAAATTGATAACTATAGATAGTTTTGCCATAAATTTGCGTTGGTTGTTTGATTAAACAAAATATGAAAATTTAAATTAAAGTAGACAACTTGGCTCTTTCAACATCATAATGTCTAGAAATCCTTTGTTGAATCTAAGAAGGTCTTCTTTATTTGGTCTGTCTTCCTTAGGGTCATAGCTCTTAGCTCTTGGTTATTCATAGGGTCGTAGCTCTTAGCTCTTGTTCATTCACTATTGTTACTTGGAATTCCCAACAAAAATTCCCCCTCAATGGTTACTTTTAGAATCTTAAATTGTTAAATCCAACTAGAATTGGGTCACCAAATTTCATGGCTAATTCCTCCTTAACCCCATTTTATATAAGGTTGCACAATATGCTCTAGTCCTTGAAAATCCAACCAACATGCCAATGCATTAGAATTAAGGTTTATTTCTTATATAGAAGAAATAACAAAACCAACTTAAACTTTAAGGCTATTTTTATTAAGTAAATATAATTTACTAATTTGTATTAATATTTATATGAAGATTGTACACATCCTAGGAAACCCTCAAGACTTGACCCTGTAACCTTCTGCAGTATTCAACCATTCAAGTTAATCCATTGGACTATATGAACTGTGTAAATTATATGTGAAGAACCTCTCATTGATTCACATGTTCCATCCACCCACTCTTATTGATTCACATGCTCCCTCCACCCACTTTAAGTAGTCACAACAATTTAATAAGAGGTTAAGGCATAGATCTAGTTAAATTGTTTAAAAAAGTAAAAGTATTTCCATTATAGAAAAGTTCCCAAATTTTTATTACACTAGACCAATTAAAGAAATTCACAATGAGTTACTATTTTGAAGAAAGAAAAATTATCGAAAATTCTCAATCCAATTAATGGTACTTGTGGTTTCAATATTATGAGAACTTTCCTAACCAATAATGATTGAGAAACACTCTAATGACACAAATGATCATACTTTATAAGTGTATCGATTTGTATGTGTTGAAATATTGTAACTTCGAAGAATATTCTAATTATATTTGAGTTATTATCTTATAGATCAAATCCCCTTTTATGGATTGATCATGTCGGGTCTTGTATAAGACTAAATCCCATTTTTTGGATTGGTCAAACCATATTTATATGGTGGTATTTGTAAAGTCACCCCCTAGTGTTTATAAAGTGGTTTTAACCACTCCTGGAAGAAGTTGGCCCTACTAAGTGAAGAGACCTAACCATAGTGCTTCCTCAACTAGTATTTATATGTGAGGATGATGACTCACTCTTACACTCACACACTCACTCATCTAGTGCACATATATTGAAGGAAATTGCATTTGGAGGAGGAAGGAGAAGAAAGGCACATGCTTAGTCTTGGTTTATTCTTGGTGTTTTGGTCTTAGTCTTGGAATTGTATTGGAAATCTATTAGGGAGGAAGTTTTTGCTGGGTTTTCTCCCACACGAGGGTTTCCCAGGATAAAATGATGTGTACCTTGTGATTGTGTTTCTTTCAGTGATCCTCTTTATGTTTTTGTTTTGGAAATGCATTGAATGCTCTAGTAAATTGGAAATAACCTAATAACAATAATGAAAGCTTAACATGGTATCAAAGCTTGACTGAATAAAAAATCTTTCACTAGGTATCTAGACGTCGCTGTTCTCGAACAAAAAAATTAGGGATTTTCACTGAAGAGGAAATTTTGAACAAAAACTATATTGGCAAGTGCACCCTGCCCTAGCACATCTTTTGGCAGCTTGAGCGAACTTTTCCAGTGGCCAAATTCTCCGAAAAGTCAAACCCTAGTTTTGATTGGTACCAAAAAACCATAAAACCAGAACCAATACCATAAGTACTAGTCGAGAATTACACAGGTCAAATTTCAAGGGGTAGAACTTGAAATTTTATAAAACAATTAGCTCCAACAAACTCGCCCTAGTAGGGCGCATCTAGTCCTTGGTCACAATTCCAAAATTTGAAGTTTGAGAAATTAGGGTTTCCTCATAAAACCCTAAGTATTAGTTGCAGTGAAAGTTTTTGTGAAGTGTTAAGACTGATTTTTATTGTCCTAGTGCGCCTTACCCTAGCAAATCTCCAACTACCTTTAAATTTCAAGTTGCAACACACTTGGATTTTTTAAAGGTTTGTTATTTATTTCCGTTGCTGCCGTATGGTGCTACTACCTGCCGATACTATCAAAGGTATATACTTACATATGTTTAAACTATATTATTAGTTTTAAAGGGTACTTGCAGAAGAAATGATCTTTTGTCTATGCAACAATCATATATCTAGAAGGATCTTAGATCCAACACATTCAAAGGAACTATGCACCCCAGGTTTGATATGCCTCTACTTGTTATGGCATTATTGTAATCATATGAATATCCATGTTTCGTTTTGATCTGTTGAAGTTATCATACTAACCATTGGTCAAAATTAAAGTCAAGGTATTATATTGATTAAAATTTAAGATTATAGTGTTTATTCTCTAACTTAGATTTATGTGAAGAAAGCATATTATCTTAGTACAGAGGACAAGGTGAAGAGAATACTTGTCATCTTGAGTGAAGGAGACTAGGAAGAAAAGAAACAACACTCATTCTTGAGGACACGACTCCAGGTTGGATTGATTAAGTTGATAAGATTCAAATTTGCACATGTCAAGGTTGATAACTACCTCATTACAAGTAAACACTATAGTTGAGATATAAATCTTTGAAAAGTTTTATACTTGGTAGCATGTGAGCATTATTAAGATAAATGATTATTGTAATCATTTACCAGATATAACTAACATCTCCTCTAGGATAAAATTCTTATTTTGTTTCCAGGTTACCATGGAGGAATGACTGATCACAACACTAGAAGAGTGTTTCTCTCATTTATTATTATTGTATTTATTACTTTTGACTCTTGTTTCAGCCAGGTCACAAGTGATATCTCTGAAGGAACTACTGTGACGATCGTTCTCATTATTGATTTTTATTATAAAGAGTATTATTATTGTATGTTGTTTCTCCCTTGTTGTTCTTGTTCCGAGCAGGTCACAGGTGATAACCCTAAGGAATCTATAGTGATAGTTGCAGGAGGAAACATATTAGATGAGACATGGAGAAGACTATCCAAGTTGTATACATGACCACATACATCCATGTACCAAAGAAAATGAAGATGAAGCTACTTTTGAGATACATAATATCTCATATGTAGATTGATTGTAAGGAGAATAAGGTTGTAAAGATGACCAAACATTAGAATATAACTCATAGTAGACTTAGTCAATGGATAATGAAGCCACCTTGACATGAAGCAGAATTCGTTTGAAGTCTGACTCATCTTTTTATATTAAGACTTGGTATTCAAACACAAAGTATATCCTGCATAGATTATGAAGTTTTTGTAGACTCAGAAGAAATCAAGACTTAGAGTAAGACTGATCTCATAAAGGATCAGATCGGAAAAAGATACATCTTCTAGGACTGGAAGACAAATTCCATGACTTGAGAAGAATATATCGTAGCTTCAGAGACCTATAGGAGACATGCAATCTCTTGAGAGGATTTCAATGACAGAGGAGGAAGCCAGTAAGAAGGACCGAGATATGGATTTTTCCTTAAAACCATAAGGGAAGTCAATGGTGACTTCCAAGATTGATCTAACAGATCAAGCATGTTGCATATAACAATATAGAGACGTACATAGCCTAATTTGTGTCCAGAGGATTCTCCTAGCAAGAGGGAGAAGACTATGATGATACATTTGATCCAGTAATCAGAAGACATATATATAGAACAAACATGATTCATTAAAATAAGCTGACACAATATGAGATTCAGAGGGAACATGTATGAAAATCCCTGTATTTGAGATTAAGTTATCTCAAGTGCCAGTTGGTGCAATACATTAGTCAGGCCATGTAGACATGACTACAATAGAAGACTGAGTTACCTCCATAGAAAGAGGATAATCTACCCTCAGTGTCAGTCATTGATCCACTCTCAGTTTTAAATGAATTTGTTGCCGTGATAGAGTAGAGGAGTTACTCTCAGAGTTCAAAAACCATTGTGAGAATGGAGTAGTCATTCTCAGCTTCAGAGCAACTGCAGGTGCATATTCCCAGTCCTAGAGGAATAGTTGCAGAGAAAGAAGAGGACATACTCTAAGTCAATGAGACATATAGTTCTTTGCACATAATTGTGCAGATTAAGTTGCAGTTAAACAAGTGTACCGGGTTGGTACAATGTGATGTGAAAATTTGGTTTCAAATTACAGGACACAAAGACTCATGTTTGCAAGTTGAAGCAAGCACCAAGAGCTCGGAGAAGAAAATATCATCACATATTGCAAAAGGAAGCTCGATGTAGAGTTTGAGATAAAATACCTAGGCCCAATGCATTACTTCTTAAGTCTTGAATTTTGGTAGAGCCCAGAGAATATCTTCCTTAACCAATGGAAGTATGCAGTGGAAATACTAAAGAGATTTGACATGTTGGAATGTAAAGCCATGAACACACCCATGGAAACAAATTTGAAGCTCCTGGTTGATACTTCATTAGAGTTGGTTGATGCTACTCTATACAAACAAATTATTGGTTCGTTGATGTATCTGATGAATACCAGTCCAAACATATGCTTTGCTGTGAACACCTTGAGTCAATATCTGGTAGAGACCAGACATGTTCACCTTGTAGCTGATCTGAAAATGAAAAAGGTTTGTGTATACAAATTTTGCAAGTGGAAAATGTATGTGTCTTAGGAAATTGGATCAAGTTGCAAGCACATAAAACTTAATGAGTTTTTTTACTTAAAATGAACAACATAAACATACATAAACAAACATAAACATCCATCAAAATAATCACATAACACACCAAAATGATAAAGGAGTTCACCCCTCTCTTGGGCTACATCTCCTGGTCCAACTTACAATGGATCATTTTCATTATATGCTCAAAGTGTTAAAATCAGTGCTTTACAATGCTTAGAATGAAAAATAGATGGCTCAAATGGCTCTATAATGTCCAAAAACCCCTAGCTGGGCTCTTCTTGCACCTGGTTTAGCCAAAAATTGAGAAAAACACACTTCTTGGAAGTTTTCCCCAATAACTTGCTGTCTCTTCTCGCCAAAACACACCTCTGTGTGATTGAACCTAGCTCGGTGTGTTTTCCTGTGCCTAAACCCAGTACCACATGCCTTCCAAAAATTAGGTGAAATTTTTGTACCGTTCTGGAGGATTAGCATCTTACATGAAAAAGGTTATGGTTGCGTGGCCCCATGTGGTCGGACACCGACCTAACTCCCGCACCTGTCAGCTTGATCGTTGGATCCCCATGCTTAAGGTCATGTGGTAAGACTTGTGTCCATGTGCTAGGGCTAGGCCCCAACCCTTTGCTGCCCAAACCATCATTCAATTCAAGTTTAACTACAAGTGGCGATCATATGGGTTAAGAACTACCCGTAGGAGGGCTGGTAGCCTGGCCTATGACAAGACTCTGCCCATGCCTGGATGTCGCGGGTTCGACCCCAACGGAGCCCATACCAAATTTTACACTACAATAAGGGGGTGCCATGTGGCGGCCTTTGGTTGGGCCACGTGGCACCCTTCCATTCATCCTCATAGATGGACACATGTCAATCCCAGATTGGTCCACCAAATTACTTGCCAACTCAGCTTCCAAATAATCTGCCACGTTAGTTTCCCAGTCTACCTGTACGGTCGTACGGTCAGCTTCCACGTGGCCTGTACGGACTGTACAATCAACATTTTTCTTGTTTGGGAAAATGGATAGAACACAATATCTCTCTCATACGAACTCCATTTGATCCTGTTCAAGTTGTGTTGGGATCGTGAGGACAAGATCTACGCAATGAATCCATTTTAGATAAATTTTGAGCACTTTGATTTTTGAGCATTTTTTTTAACCCCTGGATCACTCCTCCCTATTGGGAATCTTTTGGACCTCCAAAAGACTACTTTCAATCAATCTGTAGATGAGGGTACAATTCCCTCACCTTTCCAGTCTCAATCCATTTAGCTTTGCTTGGATTTGTGCCTTTAATACCAACACAAAGGTACTCCACATTCCCTCGTTTTGAAGTTCTTATCTTCCTGTTAAGGATTGTATCCTTATGCAAATTTGAAAGATATTCTGGTGAGAAGTCATCTATGGAAGGAATCTGAACATGCTCTCCTTGATCATCAATCAAAGGAGGTTCATACAATCTCAAATTCTCAACATTAACAACTGCATACATTTGCATATAAGGAGGCAAATCCAAATGGAAGGCATTGCTACCAATATTTTCAACAAACTTAAAAGGTCCATATCTAATTGGTTTCAACATTTTACCTTCTCCTTTAAGCCTCTCCTTGCTAATGTAAAGCCAA
Organism: Picea engelmannii; assembly: GCA_009831015.1. Taxonomy (NCBI): domain Eukaryota; kingdom Viridiplantae; phylum Streptophyta; class Pinopsida; order Pinales; family Pinaceae; genus Picea; species Picea engelmannii. The sequence goes on along the minus strand of ML816729.1, from coordinate 126,397 downwards.
ACTTCATCTCCAACTTGGAAATTGTGATCAACACGATGCTTGTCATGTCTTGTCTTGTACTTGGCTTGGCTCTTTTCCAACTGTTCTTGTACCATTTGATGCACCAAATGAATTTGTTCAACGAACTTCTCTTCTCTATCAATGTCATAATGACCATGAATAGAAATATCCTTCCCATAAAATTTAAAGGAGATTTTGGAAAATAACCAAAACATGCCTCAAATGGAGATGTTTGGGTCGATGAATGATTAGACTGGGTATAAGCATGATGAATGTAGTGTAGGTTCTCATCCCAAATCTTAGGATGTGTTAGCACCGTGATTTTCATAGCTAAGGTTATAGATTTGTCAAAAAATTTGCGAAGGTCTTTGGCTTTTAGTTTGAAATAATTTCACAAGATGGGAAGTGGTATGTCAAAGTTGAGTTGTAAGTCTAGGAGGGAAGGTCTTTTAAAAGGGTATCAATGATCATCATCACATGTGATGAAGCCATAAAGAGGCTAGAAATACTTGCAAAAGTAGTAGAAATATAAATGACACATCTTTACAATTTTGAGAAAGAGTCTCTACAGGATTTTGGGTATTTTGCTGGAATTTTGCTCACTGTACAAAGTGCAATTTCAATGGTGATAAAAAAGAGTGAGGATGTTGTCAAATTCAATATTTGTTGTAAAAAACACTTTACACTCTTTATACCCCTGATTCATAGAAGGATGACAAGATAAAACCACCATCCAAGCCACCTCTGCAGTTTTGTTTAAAAAATTGTCATGTACAACACTTGCGTAGCAAGCTCTCACTACGTAAATACTATAAGTACAGAGGGATTGAAACGTCAACAAGATATGATTGGTAAGATGTTTTTGAAGTAAGTTTTACTATCCATCAATTTTTTGGACACAAGAAACACACAGGTTTGAAGAAAATCCCCACGCTATGCAAAGTTCGCTACGCAACTTCTGTAGTTTGCAGTTACACAGTGTGCACGCTACACAAATGACATTTTAGTGGTAAAATTAAAGATCATTTTATGACCTACTGGAGAGGATTTTGGAAAAACCTAGAGAGGTTTTTTTCAATAATGAAATTAATAACAAAAACCTCTCTCAGTTTTTACACATGTGTCACATTTTGGGATATTTGAATGAATCTTTACAACCCTTTTTTCCAGATTTCAACATTTAATGTTTTTCTGTTTTAGTCACCATCTTTGGGAGAAAATTTCGAAAATATGGAGAAGAATTTTTTAAACCAATAGAGGTTTATGTCAAGAATGGAACCAATAAAAAAAAACTCTCTTGGTTTTTACACAGGTGTAATTATTGGGAATATATGAAATGATATTTGAGGCTTATTTTCCAGAAATTCGCTAAGATAGATTTGCTAGCAGAGTTCTAGAATCTTTTGAAATTTGACTTGATGGATCTCCAACTCAGAAAGGTTGATCCGAAATTGATATGGATATTGAAACTTGGATATTATCTTATCAGATCCCATGATTTTATCTTCAGTTGGCACATTTTTAGTTGGTCAAAAATCAAACCCTAGATAGTAGGATATGGGCATATTTTGGCAAATATTCTTTCCTAAGTTATTGTAACAACTTTCTATCTTTGGAAAAACATGGATTTTGACCTCCTTAGGCTAGAATATGATATTTATCTATATATTTTAGCACTTTGAATGTGAAAAGGGTTGGAATAAGTACAAAGGCGACTTTGCATTGAATGTTGTATACATTTTTCTGAATTTGAATGAAATGTTAGTGCATATGTCTAGAGTTTTTTCATACCAAATATTCTAGTGGTAATGATATGAAGTCTATTTTCCTTTATGTATGTTCTTATTGTCTCTTTATATTTCATCTGCTGATACTCATATTTTTGAATTGGATATCAAATGGTCTGAAATTCATCTTGAAATCTGTTTTAGATTCTAGCAATTTGAACACTGTTTGTTCTTTCTTAACTCATCAAAATTCATTTTAATGGTGCTCTGAATGTTGTTATAGGTTTTCCTCTTTCTTCAATTCTATAACATAAATTTAAAAAACTGAAATATCATTTCCTACCTAGCCTTTGCTTCCTTGAGAGTTCTACCTACTAGACACTGTTTTCATTTCCTTTCAAAAAATTGATTCCATTTCCTAAACAGGTTCCTTCCCTTCGTGCCAAAAAACCTTTAAAATCCCTTCACCTATTCAAAAAATCTATCCAATGATCCTCAAAGAAAATCCATCTTTAGATACCAAGTGGAAAGAGAGACCCCTCTTAGATGTGAAAGGCTAGTTTCAGTTCTAAAGTGGTTATGTGGTTACCTTTGTGAGTTGCTTCCTCATCCTAGGCAATTTACTTAATGATAATATGATGTTTTATGCAATAGCCACACAAAATATGTACTAATGTTCTATTCACCACTTCTGTTTGACCATTAGTTTGTGGATGAACTGTTGTGCTCTTTTTTAGCTTGGTGTCCATGAGTGCCCATAAACTTGACCAAAAATTCCCAATAAACCGAGAATCTCGATAAGAAATAATGGATTTGGGAAACCCAAAATGTACCCAAACATGTTGAAAGAACATTTGTGTCCTTTGTTCAGTTGTAACCTACTTCTTACAAGGCATCAAAATACATCTTTTGCTGAAACGGTCAACCACAACAAAAAGATAATCATGATTATTTTTAGACATAGGTAATCCTCCTACAAAGTCCATGGAAATGCTTTCCCAAGGACGAGAAGGAACCAGAAGTGGAGTATACAATCCCAAATTTCTATTGCTAGTCTTACTTGTAGCACATAAAGAACATCCTCTTACATATCTTGAAACTTTTTCATTCATTTTAGGCCAATAGCAATACCATTGCAAATTAGCCACCGTCTTGCCTACACCAAAGTGGCCAACAATAAGAGAAGAATGTGCTTCTCTTATAATGTTGACTCTTTCACCCTGTGGAATAAATATCTTGCCAAGATTATACAAAATCTTATCATGCACATGGTAATCCAATTCCTCAACTTGGTTAGAATGACACAATGTTGCATAAACCTCTTTAAAATCAACATCTAAAGCATATTGTTCAACATAGCTCTCATGCATGGTAGAATTATGCTTAAGAATAACTGAAGCACTAACAATAGGCCTAAAAATCATATCAACAACTTTGTTATAAATGCCTTTCTTATACCTGATAACCAAGTGGAATTGTTGTAGGAAACCCATCCATCTGAAGTGCCCTTCTTGTTGTAGCTTTGTTTGTGATTGTAAATATTGAAATGGTTGATGATCTGTGTGAATAATAGTTTCTTTTCCCAACAAATAATGTTTCCATTTTTTCACACTTTTCACCAATGCATACAACTCCTTATCATATATATGATAATTAATCACAACACCATTAAAAGTTTCAAAATGAAAACAAATGGGCTTACCATGTTGCAACAAGATTGCTCCCATGGCATAGTTAGTTGCATCTGTTTGTATCTCAAATGTATTTCTCAAATTAGGAAGTGCAAGAACTGAATTTGAACTAATTTTCTCCTTCAATGCATCAAAATATTTTTGTTTCTTGCCTTTCCATTGGAAAACTTGCTTTATGCTTGTCACTGCATGCAATGGAGCTGCAATTGAAGAAAAGTTAGCAATAAAATTTCTCCAATATTGGGCTACTCCCAAAAATCTTCTTACCTTTGTTACATTGTTGGGCTTGGGCCAATCCAAAATGACTTTGACCTTGGAAGGATCTATTTTCAGTTCTCCTCCTCGAACAATATGTCCCAATTAAACAAGTGAGGTCTTTCCAAACTCACATTTAGACATCTTTAAAAACAACTTTTCTTTCTTCAAGACATCTAAAACTTTCTTTACATGCCTAACATGCTCTTCACTAGATTTTCTAAATATCAATATGTCATCCAAGTAGACAATTACACAATTATCAAGAAAATGCCTTAAAACATCATTCGTAACTCTCATGAATGTTGCATGAGCATTACAAAGCCCAAATGGAATAACCATCCATTCAAACAAACCTTGCTTTGCTTTGAAAGTTGTCTTCCATGTGTCTCCTTCAACAATCCTAATATGATGATATCCACTTCTAAAATACAACTTAGTAAAATACTTAGCATATTTCAATTGATCAAGCAAATCATCAATTCTAGGAAGAGGGTAACGATTTTTTACTGTAATATTGTTCAAGGCTCTGAAATCTACACACACGCGCCATGTACCATCTTTCTTTGGTACTAAAACAATTGGTGACCTGCATGGCGATGTGCTTGGAATGCTAACCCCTTTGTCAAGAAACTCTTGGATTTGTTTTTTGATTTCGGTATTCTCCATGATTGACATCCTATACATACCAATGTTTGGAAGAGGACAATCTTGCTGCAATTGAATCTCATGTTGGATACCTCTTATAGGAGGAAATCCTTTTGGTTCATGAAACATCTCATCATATTGGTTAACAACCTCATATAAATCAGATTTTAACTTTCCATCACAACCTTGGAAAGCTTCTTTTTCAACATTGTCTTTGGGTTTGATCACCAAGAGTGCAAATTTATTACTAGCATTGACTAATCTCTTCATTTGGACAACATTTACAAGTGACAAATTCAACTTCTTTGTATGTGCTATAACAATGTACTCAACTCCATTTTTAAACAAATGATATTTGTTCTCATGACGATGAAATATGGCTCTCTGATGCAACCCCCCCTTCTCTCCTAAGGGATACACGACCTCCCGGTAAAGGATCTTCAACTCCGAGACGAATTGGCTCTCTGAGACCTTAATGGCCTCACTTGTGAATTAACACAGGTCCTCTCAGTTCTCTGGTGCAGGTTTTATGGCACCCATGACCTCTTTCCACAACTGCTGAACTCTCAGGTTTCAGGTACTAGCTCTTTTCTCGTTAACCCCTCGTCGCATGTGACCTCAGGCTAGGTCCTTGCGTAAACGCATGATTGCGGGAGCGCCCAAGGGTGGTTTGGGATCAACCTCTTTTCTCCATGCAATTTACCTCCAACTGCCACGTACCTCTTCACCGATACCATGGTTTCGATTGCGGACCACCCTCAAAATTTTATCGTCCGGGCACTTTCTGGCCCCGTAATCGAGCGTGACCTTTGATCCTATGATCTTGACGGTGCTTCTGGACTGATGGCTGAGATATTCCTCTTGGAGCTCGTCTTCACTTCTGGAAAGCGATATCCCTTCTGAGATTTCATCAATGGACTTTGACTTCACCCTAACGCACACTTGCACTGGTTCTCCCTGAGTTTTCAACTTACTCAGTCTCTAAGGGACTCGACCCTTCTGCGTCTTTCAAAAGACTCTCTAGTGCCCTCCTGGAACAGTATGCACTCGATCTCCTGAGATTTCAAACTTGAAACAAGTTTGCCTCTATGCGCACTCATTGTGCTTAGTATGCACACTCTACATACAAAAGTTCTACGCTATCCCTTCTGAGCTTCGAGTCAAAAAAGACTCTCTTACCCGCACTCCTTGCATTCAATATGCACTCATTGCATAAATTGCATAAGAGAACAATTGAAACTTATACTAACATCTTACAGTTTCAGATACTTGAAACGAAAACTCATTCATTTATGAAAATAACAATAACATGGAATTGCAAACAGTAACAACACTATGCATTTGGATCAATTTTCCTCTGTTATATTCATTCAAAAGTAAATGGCTACAACTATGATCAAACAACAACTAAAAACTCAGAATTTTCCTACTAACTCGCAACAACCTCATTTGGGTGTACAAAACCTCTATTTATCTCAGAGGGTCCTTAGGGTTCCCCCGACTACTCGTCTACTCAAAATGAAAACCTAACTGCTATCTAAGTTCGGTTACATTCAAGACTAGGAGTCAAACTCCTAGACCACTTGTGATCATTCAACTTCCAAGCGTTTGATCTTCTTCCATTTTTCAATCATCTCCAAAATATTCGCAGCAAACACCAACGTTAATATTCTGAAATGATTCCAAGGCATTGATTTGTCCTACCACACATGCTTTTTGATGATGCTCCTGCATCATACTCCCCTGAACAAAAATTATGGACTCCTGTCCATGAGCTCCTGCACAGACTTTCCATGCTTTTGGATATCAAATTCACTTTCCCAACTGGCTTCTTCTATTGGGTGTCCCTTCCACTTGACCAGATATTCAAGATGGGTCTTCCTCCTGGTCTTCTTGCTAATCCTCTGATCAATGATCTTCTCCATCTGTGGTTTTTCTGCTATAGGCATTTGTTTCTCCCACTAATTCTTTTCTTTAACTTCTGATCCCTTTGAGTCATATTCCCTGTAAGGGTACATGTCTGAAATGTTGAATATTGGTGATATTCCCACATCATATGGAAGCTCAATATCATAGGCGTTTGCACCAAACTTCCTTAATATCTTACATGGCCCTATCTTCTTCATCTTCAACTTGTTATATGTTCCCTTAGGGAACCTTTCTTTCCTGAGATGTGCCAGAACTTGATCTCCTACTTCAAATTGAATTTCTTTGTGATGTTGATCAAATTTGCGTTGGTACTCTTGGTTAGAGCTCTGCAAGTGTCCTATGATATGGTTATGGAGCTTCTACATTTCTGCAGCAAAATCTTCTCCTCCAACGCTTATGATCTCACTCTTTTCCAAGTCTCTCAACTCAGATACTCCCCTGGGTTGCATTCCATACATTATTTGGAATGGGATCTTTCCATTGCTCCTGTTGGGTGATTCATTGTATGCAAATTCTGCTTGTGGCAGAATCTGATCCCACTGATTATGATGCTTAGTGACCAAACTCCTCAATAAGTTTCCCAAAATTTTGTTTACCACCTTAGTCTGCCCATCTGTCTGAGGGTGATACGATGAGATGAAGGACAAATATATCCCCAACTTCTTCCACAGTGTTCTCCAAAAATTACCAACAAATTTTGTGTCTCTGTTTGAGACAATGCTCCTGGGTAGTCCGTGAAGTATCACAACTTCCTTGAAAAATATATTTGCAACATGTGTTGCATCATTGGTCTTATGGCATGGGATAAAGTGTACCATATTTGAAAACCTATCTACCACCACAAATATGGAATCACATCCTCTTCGCGTTCTTGGCAGTCCCAACACAAAATCCATGCTTATTGCATTCCAAGGCCTCTCTGGTATTGGAAATGGTTGATACAATCTAGTGTTCTGTCTTTTTCCTTTTGCATGTTGGCAGATTCTACACCTGTTCACAAAATTTATCACTTCTTTTCTCAAACTTGGCCAATAGTATGAACTTCTCAACTGTGCAAATGTCTTATCATGGTCTAAATGTCCAGCCAATCCCCCACTATGATTTTCCTTCAAAAGGTTATCCTTCATTGAGCATTTTGGTATGCACAACTGATTTCCCTTGAACAACAATCACTCTTGAATCATATACTCTATCCACCGGCTCCTGTCTCTCAACACATTATTCACACATGCTTCATATGCCTCCTTGAAATATGGATCATCATTCTACATTTCCTTAAGGTGTTCAAACCCTAAGGTCTTCACCTAAAACTCCTATAGAATCAAACATCTCCTGCTCAATGCATCAAAAACTTTGTTAGAATTCCCAACAATATGTTTTATGACAAAAGTAAAATTCTTCATAAATTCAATCCACTTTGCACGCCTCTGATTCAATTTTTCCTGTCTGGTTATGAATTGTAAAGCTTGGTTGTCGCTATACAAGACAAATTCTTGTGGAATAAGGTAATGCCTCCATTTCTTCAAGGCTTGAATTATGGCATAAAACTCCTTATCATATGTGGAGTATTTTATCTTGGTCTCATTCAACTTCTCACTGAAATAGGCAAACGATCTATTAACCTGGCTAAAAAATGCTCCAATTGCAATTCCACTTGCATCACATCTCACCTGAAATGTCTTTCCAAAATTTAGTAAGATCAGAATTGGCCGTTCTGTTATTTTCTCCTTCAGTATATTGAAGCTCCTCTGAGCCTCCTCTGTCCATTTAAAATACTTGTGCTTCTTCTTCACTATATCCATCATTGGTGCACAAATTCCACTGAAATCATTGGAAGCTTCTTACCTCAAACATACTCCTTGGTGATGGCCATTATTTGATTGATTTCACCTTCTCTATATCCATCTTTAGTTCATCTGAAGAGATCACAAAACCAAAGTAAATGAGTTCACTTCTTTAGATTTATCAACAACTTCTCATTCTGTAGTCTCCTCATCACTAGTGTCAGGTGTCTCAAATGCTCCTCTTTAGTCTTGCGAAAGATCAGTATATCGTCCAGATACACAACTTGTCAACCACAAAATTGCCAATGAAATATTTTTGTATTTCATTCATCAACCTCATAAAAGTACTTGGGGCATTTGTTAAGCCAAATGGCATAACAAGCCACTCATACAAACCTTCATTTGTCTTAAAGGCTGTTTTCCATTCATCACATTCTCTCATCTTTATCTGGTGATATCCACTTTTCAAATCTATATTAGAAAATAAATTTTCTCCACTTAAACAATCCTGCATTAAGTCATCCATTCTTGGCAATGGAAATCTATACCTAATGGTGATCTTGTTAATGGCTCTTGAGTCTGTACACATTCTCCATCCTCCATACTTCTTTGGACTCACCACATTTGGTATTGCACATGGAATCAATCTCTCTCTAACCAACCCCTTGTCTAATAATTCATGGACTTGGTTCTTTACCTCCTCATTCTCTCGAGGTGTGAGTCTGTATGCTTCTTTGTTTGGCAGACTTTCTCCTGGTATCAAATCAATATGATGGATGATACTTCTAATGGGTGGAAATGAGTTAGGAAACTCATCCAACACTATGTCAGCAAAATTATCCAACAATTCCTAAACTTCTTCAGGAAAATCATCCATCAAAGTACTTGTAAGGATAACTCTGGGTTTCCTCACAAAAACAAACTGCATCTCATATTCTTTCTTAACTTCTTTCAGGAGTTCATTCCCACTCATGAGAAGTATGCTTGTGATGGCTTCCTCTTTCACTTTCTTCTCATCTATCGGTAACAACATGTGTGTCCTACCATTCTTCTCCAATGTGTATGTATTCTTCCTCCCATCATGAATGACATTCCTATCAAACTGCCATGGTATTACCAAAAAAATATGGCATACATCCATGGGAATTACATCACATATAATTTCATCTCTATATCCTCCTATCTTAAATTCAACCAAGCATTGTTTAGTAACCATTACCTGGTGTCCTTTCTGCAACCATGAGACTTTGTATGGTTTCGGGTGTGCAGTTGTCTCCAACTCCAATTTCTCCACCATCTCTGTGGATACTAGGTTATCAGTTCTCCCACTATTGATTATCACCTTGCATACTCTGTCTTTAGTCTTGCAAGCTGTCCTGAATAGATTGTTCCTCTGCACTGGCTTTTCAACTTCTGCCTCTGGTTTTAAGAGAACATTTTTGAACATCAGGGATGTTCCATCCTCTGCTCCTTCTGCTTTAACATTCCTTCTCTGTGCTGCTGAAATGTGAGCTTCACCTCCTCCTTCTTTATTTTTCCCAGGACATTCCCAAGACATGTGCCCTGTCTTTCCACGAACATAACACCTTACTTCTCCTCTACTTCTTCCTCTTCCTCTAGAAGAACTTATTCCACCATCTTGTCTTCCTCGGGAAATTCCTCCTCTTTCCGAGTGACTATGTGGTTTCTCAGTCTCATATTTGGATTTATGTGCCTTGTCATGGGCAACTCCCTTGCCTTTGTTTGAGACTGGGATTTTACCTCTGCCTCGCTGGCTTTGTTTTCTGGTCAAATTCTCCTCTACCTTCAGTGCAAACTGATAAGCATCCTCCACTATCCTTACTGACATCATGCTGATATCATCCTGGATTTCATGCCTCGGGGCATTTATATACCTGGAAACTTTTTCTTCATCTTTCTCTCTTTGTCCAGTTTTGATGTTCAGTTTGTAGAACTCCTCTGTGTACTCCTTAACTGTCATACCCTTCCGCCTCAGGTTTTGCAACTTCCTGAACAGATTGATCTGATAATCTTTGGGCATGAATTTAACCTTTAGCTTGGCTACCATTTTGTCCCAATTCTTTATCTTCTATTTTCCTTTGCTTGTCCTCTCAGTCTGCAATTCATCCCACCACAGTGTTGCATGCCATTTTAGTCCGATGACATCATGTCTCACCCTTTTCTCTTCATCGACATCTTCATAGTCAAAATATTTTTCCATGGATCTTATCCAATCCAGCAGCTCTTCAACATCTAGATTGCCTTCTTACATTGGGACCTCTATCTTGGCTCTAGCTCCCAATCTAAAAATTGCTCTCAACAAGCATTCTTCGGCAAAATTTTCCCCTGCAACTTCTTCGACTTCCACTTCTTCACTCTCTACATCGCTGATGTCTCTAGCATCAGGTTCCCTCCTCTACGTTGCCTCCATTGCCTCCATTCTTGCACAAATTTCTCGCATTTTCCTTTCTATAACCCGATTGGATAAAGGTGGCTCCCCTCGTCTCCTCCATGGCATTGTGTTGACTATCTCTTACACACAGAGTACAACTTCGATTTCTTTTGTCTCCTCTCCTTTGCCTTCTATCTGCAAGAAAAACTTCAGCTCTGATACCACTTGATGGTATCATAGTATTTTCTTTATCTACTCTCTGTTACATAAATTAAAAATCTGAGCTCTGATACCACTTGATGCAACCCCCCCTTCTCTCCTAAGGGCTAAGCGACCTTCTGGTCAAGGATATTCAACTCCGAGCTGAATTGTCTCTCTGAGACCTTAATGGTCTCACTTGAGAATTAACATAGGTCCTCTCATTCCTCTGGTGCAGGTTCTATGGCACCCACGACCTCTTTCCGCAACTGCTGAACTCTCAGGTTTCAAGTACTATCTCTTTTCTCATTAAACCCTCGTCGCATGTGACCTCGGGCTAGGTCCTTGCATAAACGCATGATTACAGGGGTGCCCAAGGGTGGTTTGGGATCACCTGTTTTTCTCCCCGCAATTTACCTCCCATTTCCACGTACCTCTTCACCGATACTGTGGTTTTGATTGCGGACCGCCCTAAAACATTTAACGTCCGAGCACTTTCTGGCCCTGCAATCGAGCGTGACCATCAATCTTACGATATTGACAGTGCTTCTGGACTAATGGTTGGGATCTGCCTCTTCCAAACCAACGATTCAAATCTAATTCTCCTAAATCGGGTGGTTGATATTTACTTCGGGTCTTTACCCGAAGCCCATGGATTTATGCCACCTTCCCTCTGGATCAGACGATTGACGTTTACTTCGGGTCTTTATCAGATATCCATAGATTCGCGCAACTTGTTCTTCAGATCTGACGGTTCAAATATACTTTGGACAATCTGACGCTTGATATTTCCTTCAGATGATCGGGCGATTGAGATTTACTTCAGACAATCAGACAATCCCAAATTACTTCGGGACTTCGAAACTTTGGCAAGTTCCCTCTCTTGCGTGTGCAAAACGCTAAGGCTCGCTCACCTTGATTTGATCGGATGGTTATTGGTCCTCTGAATCAATGATCCAACGACCACTATCAATCTCCCTCCTGAACTTCCAACTTCCTTTGAATAAGAAGAATTTCTAAGCATCCAAAGGCCTCGACCTTTGTTCCTCCTACGAGTCTGTCTCTTGGACCTCATCTACACTTATGGAAAGAGCTATCCCTTCTGAGATTTCATCAATGGACTTTGACTTCACCCTAGCGCACACTTGTGCTCTGCATGTAAACTTGCACTAGTTCTCCCTGAGTTTTCAACTTACTCAGTCTCTAAGGGACTCGACCCTTCTGCGTCTTTCAAAATACTCTCTGGTGCCCTCCTGGCATAGTTTGCGCTCGATCTCCTGAGTTTTCGAACTTGAAAAAAGTTCGCCTCTACGTGCACTCCTTGCGCTTAGTATGCACACTCTGCTTTCAAAAGTTCCACGCTATCTCTTCTGAGCTTTGAGTCGAAAAACACTCTCTTACACGCACTCCTTGCAGAAATTACAGAAGAGAACAATTGAAAATTATACTAACATCTTACAGTTTCAGATACTCGAAATGAAAACTCATTCATTCATGAAAATAACAATAACAGGGAATTGAAAACGATAACAACACTATGCATTTGGATCAATTTTCCTCTGTTATATTCATTCAAAAGTAAATGGCTACAACTATGATAAACCAACAACTAAAAACTCAGAATTTTCCTACTAACTCGCAACAACCTCATTTGGGCGTAGAAAACCTCTATTTATCTCAAAGGGTCCTTAGGGTTCCCCCCAATTACTTGTCTACTCAAAATGAAAACCTATCTGCTATCTAAGTTCAGTGACATTCAAGACTAGGAGTGAAACTCCCAGATCACTTGTGATCATTCAACTTCCAAGTGTTTGATCTTCTTCCATTTTTCAATCAACTCCAAAATATTTGCAACAAACGCCAACGTTAAGATTCCGAAATGATTCCAAGGCACCGAGTTGTACTGCCATGCATGCTTGCTGACGATGTTCCTGCATCACTCTCCTATCATATAAATATGGGCTTCCCAACACAATACCACAAATATCCAATGGAATAACATCAAGCTCTACCTCATCTATAAAGTTTGCAGTGATGGAAAATATAATTTTACATTTTCTTGTCACATGAAATTTGGCATTGTCACATATCCAACCTAGAGGATATGGTTTAGGATGAGTAGTAGTTTCCAAATTCAATTTCTTGACAGTGTCTTCAAAAATGAGGTTTGCTTGAGAACCGGTATCAAATAGAGTATCTATCTTGGTATGCTTTGAAATTACCGTTATGTGGAAAATATCTATTATTCCTTTTTCATGTTGAGTTTCATTGAGGCTACTACTTGAAGAACTAGTACTGACAATAGAGTCCTTACCTTGAAAACCCATGGTTGTGATTTTTGTTTCATCTCCCGAATCGGATCCTAAATCATGTTGTGTAGTTGCAACAATCTTTGGTTTAGTTTTGTTGTTGAACTTTTTGGGTCTCATTTCAAGATGAAGTTTCCAATAGTTGTCTTCATCATGGCCATCTTTTGAACAATGTTTACATGAGATTTTTTCTCCCTCTTTCTTGACTGAAGCATTATTCTTTCCATTTCCTTTGAATTTCCTCTTTCCTTTGTGTCCATTAGAAAATGGCTTCTTACTTCCCTCTCGAGGAGCATTCTTCTCTCTAGCTTCCAAATGAGTTTCCTGTACACAAACTTCATCTATATTTGTAGGGTTAAACACGAGAATTGTGTGTCTCAAATAACTATGCAATCCTCCAATGTATTTGAGTAAAGTTTCTTGAGAAGATAAATCTATAACCAAAATCAAATATCTTCTTCTAAATTATTGAGTGTAGCTTTGCACACTTTTCCCTTTAGCTTGTCTAAATTTTTTCCAATCCATGATAGTTTTCTGCATGTATGCTAATGGATAAATTTACCTTTTAATTGCAACGATAAAATCATTCCAAGATGATAAAACTTTACCATGTTTCTTCATGTCCTCTTGAGTTTTGGCTTCCCACCAAATGAGTGCTGCACTTTCCAATCTAAGAGAAGCAAGCTGAATCTTAGTTTCATCATCTTGGATTCTTTGTATCCTACAATACACTTCAATTTGA
>ML816729.1:76757-95530 GCA_009831015.1 Picea engelmannii | reverse complement strand
TCTATATCCATCTTTAGTTCATCTGAAGAGATCACAAAACCAAAGTAAATGAGTTCACTTCTTTAGATTTATCAACAACTTCTCATTCTGTAGTCTCCTCATCACTAGTGTCAGGTGTCTCAAATGCTCCTCTTTAGTCTTGCTAAAGATCAGTATATCGTCCAGATACACAACTTGTCAACCACAAAATTGCCAATGAAATATTTTTGTATTTCATTCATCAACCTCATAAAAGTACTTGGGGCATTTGCTAAGCCAAATGGCATAACAAGCCACTCATACAAACCTTCATTTGTCTTAAAGGCTGTTTTCCATTCATCACCTTCTCTCATCTTTATCTGGTGATATCCACTTTTCAAATCTATATTAGAAAATAAATTTTCTCCACTTAAACAATCCTGCATTAAGTCATCCATTCTTGGCAATGGAAATCTATACCTGATGGTGATCTTGTTAATGACTCTTGAGTCTGTACACATTCTCCATCCTCCATACTTCTTTGGACTCAACACATTTGGTATTGCACATGGAATCAATCTCTCTCTAACCAACCCCTTGTCTAAAAATTCATGGACTTGGTTCTTTACCTCCTCATTCTCTCGAGGTGTGAGTCTGTATGCTTCTTTGTTTGGCAGAATTTCTCCTGGTATCAAATCAATATTATGGATGATACTTCTAATGGGTGGAAATGAGTTAGGAAACTCATCCAACACTATGTCAGCAAAATTATCCAACAATTCCTAAACTTCTTCAGGAAAATCATCCATCAAAGTACTTGTAAGGATAACTCTGGGTTTCCTCACAACAACAAACTGCATCTCATATTCTTTCTTAACTTCTTTCAGGATTTCATTCCCACTCATGAGAAGTATGCTTGTGACGGCTTCCTCTTTCACTTTCTTCTCATCTATCAGCAACAACATGTGTGTCCTACCATTCTTCTCCAATGTGTATGTATTCTTCCTCCCATCATTAATGCCATTCCTGTCAAACTGCCATGGTATTCCCAAAAAAATATGGCATACATCCATGGGAATTACATCACATATAATTTCATCTCTATATCCTCCTATCTTAAATTCAACCAAGCATTGTTTAGTAACCATTATCTGGTGTCCTTTCTGCAACCATGAGACTTTGTATGGTTTCGGGTGTGCAGTTGTCTCCAACTCCAATTTCTCCACCATCTCCGTGGATACTAGGTTATCAGTGCTCCCACTATTGATTATCACCTTGCATACTCTGTCTTTAGTCTTGCAAGCTGTCCTGAATAGACTGTTCCTCTGCACTGGATTTTCAACTTCTACCTCTAGTTTTAAGAGAACATTTCTGAACATCAGGGATGTTCCATCCTCTGCTCCTTCTGCTTTACCATTCCTTCTTTGTGTTGCTGAAATGTGAGCTTCACCTCCTCCTTCTTTATTTTTCCCAGGACATTCCCAAGACATGTGCCCTGTCTTTCCACGGACATAACACCTTAATTCTCCTCTGCTTCTTCCTCTTTCTCTAGAAGAACTTATTCCACCATCTTGTCTTCCTCAGGAAATTCCTCCTCTTTCCGAGTGACTATGTGGTTTCTCAGTCTCATCTTTGGATTTATGTGCCTTGTCATGGGAAACTCCCTTGCCTTTGTTCGAGACTGGGCTTTTACCTCTGCCTCGCTGGCTTTGTTTTCTGGTCAAATTCTCCTCTACCTTCAGTGAAAACTGATAAGCACCCTCCACTTTCCTTACTGACATCATGCTGATATCATCCTGGATTTCATACCTCAGGCCATTTATATACCTGGAAATTTTTTCTTCATCTTTCTCTCTTTGTCCAATTTTGATGTTCAGTTTGTAGAACTCCTCTGTGTACTCCTTAACTGTCATACCCTTCCGCCTCAGGTTTTGCAACTTCCTGAATAGATTGATCTGATAATCTTTGGGCATGAATTTAACCTTTAGCTTGGCTACCATTTTGTCCCAATTCTTTATCTTCTATTTGCCTTTGCTTGTCCTCTCAGTCTGCAATTCATCCCACCACAATGTTGCATGCCATTTTAGTCCGATGACATCATGTCTCACCCTTTTCTCTTCATCGACATCTTCATAGTCAAAATATTTGTCCATGGATCTTATCCAATCTAGCAGCTCTTCAACATCCATATTGCCTTCATACATTGGGACCTCTATCTTGGCTCTAGCTCCCAATCTAAAAATTGCTCTCAACAAGCATTCTTCGGCAAAATTTTCCCCTACAACTTCTTCGACTTCCACTTCTTCACTCTCTACATCGCTGATGTCTCTAGCATCAGGTGCCCTCCTCTACGTTGCCTCCATTGCCTCCATTATTGCACGAATTTCTCGCATTTTCCTTTCTATAACCTGATTGGATAAAGGTGGCTCCCCTCGTCTCCTCCGTGGCATTGTGTTGACTATCTCTCACACACAGAGTACAACTTCGATTTCTTTTGTCTCCTCTCCTTTGCCTGCTATCTGCAAGAAAAACTTCAGCTCTGATACCACTTGACGGTATCATAGTATTTTCTTTATCTACTCTCTGCTACATAAATTAAAAATCTGAGCTCTGATACCACTTGATGCAACCCCCCCTTCTCTCCTAAGGGCTAAGCGACCTTCTAGTCAAGGATATTCAACTCCGAGCTGAATTGTCTCTCTGAGACCTTAATGGTCTCACTTGAGAATTAACACAGGTCCTCTCAGTCCTCTGGTGCAGGTTCTATGGCACCCACGACCTCTTTCCGCAACTGCTGAACTCTCAGGTTTCAGGTACTATCTCTTTTCTCATTAAACCCTCGTCGCATGTGACCTCGGGCTAGGTCCTTTCATAAACACATGATTACAGGGGTGCCCAAGGGTGGTTTGGGATCAACTGTTTTTATCCCCGCAATTTACCTCCCATTTCCACGTACCTCTTCACCGATACCGTGGTTTTGATTGAAGACCGCCCTAAAAAATTTAACGTCCGAGCACTTTCTGGCCCTGCAATCGAGTGTGACCATCAATCTTACGATATTGACAGTGCTTCTGGACTGATGGCTGGGATATGCCTCTTCCAAACCAACGATTCAAATCTAATTCTCCTAAATCGGGTGGTTGATATTTACTTTAGGTCTTTACCCGAAGCCCATGGATTTATGTCACCTGCCCTCTGGATCAGACGATTGACATTTACTTCGGGTCTTTATCAGATATCCATAGATTCGTGCAACCTGTTATTTAGATCTGACGGTTCAGATATACTTTGGACGATTTGACGCTTGATATTTCCTTCAGATGATCGGACGATTGAGATTTACTTCAGACAATCAGACAATCCCAAATTACTTCGGGACTTCGAAACTTTGGCAAGTTCCCGTTTTGGGTGTGCAAAACGCTAAGGCTCACTCACCTTGATTTGATCGGATGGTTATTGGTCCTATGAATCAGTGATCCAATGACCACTATCACTCTCCCTCCTGAACTTCCAACTTCCTTTGAATCAGAAGAATTTCTAAGTATCCAAAGGCCTCGACCTTTGTTCCTCCTACGAGTCTGTCTCTTGGACCTTGTCTGCACTTATGGAAAGAGCTATCCCTTATGAGATTTCATCAATGGACTTTGACTTCACCCTAGCGCACACTTGTGCTCTGCATGAAAACTTGCACTAGTTCTCCCTGAGTTTTCAACTTACTCAGTCTCTAAGGGACTCGACCCTTCTGCGTCTTTCAAAATACTCTCTGGTGCCCTCCTGGCATAGTCTGCGCTCGATCTCCTGAGCTTTCGAACTTGAAACAAGTTCGCCTCTGCGTGAACTCCTTGCTCTTAGTATGCACACTCTGCTTTCAAAAGTTCCACGCTATCTCTTCTGAGCTTTGAGTCGAAAAACACTCTCTTACACGCACTCCTTGCAGAAATTACAGAAGAGAACAATTGAAAATTATACTAACATCTTACAGTTTCAGATACTCGAAATGAAAACTCATTCATTCATGAAAATAACAATAACAGGGAATTGAAAACGATAACAACACTATGCATTTGGATCAATTTTCCTCTGTTATATTCATTCAAAAGTAAATGGCTACAACTATGATAAACCAACAACTAAAAACTCAGAATTTTCCTACTAACTCGCAACAACCTCATTTGGGCGTAGAAAACCTCTATTTATCTCAAAGGGTCCTTAGGGTTCCCCCCAATTACTTGTCTACTCAAAATGAAAACCTATCTGCTATCTAAGTTCAGTGACATTCAAGACTAGGAGTGAAACTCCCAGATCACTTGTGATCATTCAACTTCCAAGTGTTTGATCTTCTTCCATTTTTCAATCAACTCCAAAATATTTGCAACAAACGCCAACGTTAAGATTCCGAAATGATTCCAAGGCACCGAGTTGTACTGCCATGCATGCTTGCTGACGATGTTCCTGCATCACTCTCCTATCATATAAATATGGGCTTCCCAACACAATACCACAAATATCCAATGGAATAACATCAAGCTCTACCTCATCTATAAAGTTTGCAGTGATGGAAAATATAATTTTACATTTTCTTGTCACATGAAATTTGGCATTGTCACATATCCAACCTAGAGGATATGGTTTAGGATGAGTAGTAGTTTCCAAATTCAATTTCTTGACAGTGTCTTCAAAAATGAGGTTTGCTTGAGAACCGGTATCAAATAGAGTATCTATCTTGGTATGCTTTGAAATTACCGTTATGTGGAAAATATCTATTATTCCTTTTTCATGTTGAGTTTCATTGAGGCTACTACTTGAAGAACTAGTACTGACAATAGAGTCCTTACCTTGAAAACCCATGGTTGTGATTTTTGTTTCATCTCCCGAATCGGATCCTAAATCATGTTGTGTAGTTGCAACAATCTTTGGTTTAGTTTTGTTGTTGAACTTTTTGGGTCTCATTTCAAGATGAAGTTTCCAATAGTTGTCTTCATCATGGCCATCTTTTGAACAATGTTTACATGAGATTTTTTCTCCCTCTTTCTTGACTGAAGCATTATTCTTTCCATTTCCTTTGAATTTCCTCTTTCCTTTGTGTCCATTAGAAAATGGCTTCTTACTTCCCTCTCGAGGAGCATTCTTCTCTCTAGCTTCCAAATGAGTTTCCTGTACACAAACTTCATCTATATTTGTAGGGTTAAACACGAGAATTGTGTGTCTCAAATAACTATGCAATCCTCCAATGTATTTGAGTAAAGTTTCTTGAGAAGATAAATCTATAACCAAAATCAAATATCTTCTTCTAAATTATTGAGTGTAGCTTTGCACACTTTTCCCTTTAGCTTGTCTAAATTTTTTCCAATCCATGATAGTTTTCTGCATGTATGCTAATGGATAAATTTACCTTTTAATTGCAACGATAAAATCATTCCAAGATGATAAAACTTTACCATGTTTCTTCATGTCCTCTTGAGTTTTGGCTTCCCACCAAATGAGTGCTGCACTTTCCAATCTAAGAGAAGCAAGCTGAATCTTAGTTTCATCATCTTGGATTCTTTGTATCCTACAATACACTTCAATTTGACGAATCCATCTATCCAATTTATCAACATTTACCTCTCCATTGTACATAGGAAATTGAAACTTAATATCAAGATTAAGCAAAGGAGTTTGTGGAGGAATTTTACCATGTTCTTTTGGAGAATTTGGAGATGGTTTTGAAATGGTAGAAGAAGTGGAAGATGGAGGTGGAGTATCACCATTTCCTCCATCCCCTTTTGGAGTTTTATCACCATTATCCTCATTACCTCTTGGAGGATTTGAGCTTTCACCTTGCAACCTTGCATTCCTTTCTTCAAATAAAACTTCACCTTTTCTGTCATATCATAAAAAGATTTTCTGAAAGTTTCATATTCTGAAGTAGGAATTTCATGACTCTCCTCATGAGCCATACTTGGTGAATGCCTCCTTGAAGCTTGAGGTGAATGTATGGTTCTCCTTCTTGAAAGTTGAGAACTTGGCTCTACAAGTTGACCTTCTCCTCTTGTGAGATTCAACCTTGTAAGCATCAGAAAACAAAACACTTGCAAACAATCAAACCTTCAAAAACCTTTGCTCTGATACCAACTTGATCTGAAAATGAAAAAGGTTTGTGTATACAAATTTTGCAAGTGGAAAATGTATGTGTCTTAGGAAATTAGATCAATTTGAAAGAACATAAAACTTAATGAGTCTTTTTACTTAAAATGAACAACATAAATAGACATAAAAAACCATCAAAATAAGCACATAACACAACAAAATGATAAAGGAGTTCACCCCTCTCTTGGGCTACATCTGCTGGTCCAACTTCCAATGGATCATTTTCATTGTATGCTCAAAGTGTTAAAATAAGTACTTTACAATGATTAGAATGCAAAATATATGGCTCCAATGGCTCTAGAATGTCCAAAAACCCCTAGTTGGGCTCTTCCTGCACTTGGTTTGGCCAAAAATTGAGAAAAATACACTTCCTGGAAGTTTTTCCCAATAACTTGTTGTCTCTG
Source organism: Picea engelmannii (assembly GCA_009831015.1). Taxonomy (NCBI): domain Eukaryota; kingdom Viridiplantae; phylum Streptophyta; class Pinopsida; order Pinales; family Pinaceae; genus Picea; species Picea engelmannii. Next base: position 89,039 of record ML816729.1, on the reverse strand, counting down.
CTCGCCAAAACACACCTCTGTGTGACTGAACCTATCTCTATGTGTTTTCCCATGCCTAAACCCAACACCATGCACCTTCCGAAAATTGGGTGAAATTGTCGCACCGTTAGGGATGATTGGTGCCTTACCCGACAAAGGTTATGGTTGCGTGGCCCCATGTGGCCGAGCGCCGACCTAAAGCCCGCACCCGCTGACTTGACCGTTGGATCCCTGAGCTTAATTTCATATGGTAAGACTTGTGTCCATGGGCTGGGGCTAGGCCCCCACCCTTTTCCGCCTGAACCAACATTCAATTCAAGTTTAAATACAAGTGGAGATCATATGGGTTAAGAACTACCCATAGGCGGGCTGGTAGCCCGACCTATGCCAAAAATCTTCCCATGCCCAGAAGTCGCGGGTTCGACCCCGACAGATCCCATACCAAATTTTACACTACAACAAGGGAGTGCCACGTGGCGGCCCCTGGCTGGGCCACGTGACACCCTTTCATTCGCCCTCATAGACATACACGTGTCAGTCTCATATTGGTCCACCACATCACTTGCCAACTCAACTTCCAAATAACCTGCCACTTCAGCTACCCAGTCAGCCTGTACGGTCGTATGGTCAGCTTCCATGTGGCCTGTACAGACTGTACAGTCAACATTTTTCATGTTTGGGAAAAAAAACAAAACGTGATATCTCTCTCATACAAACTCTGTTTGAGCCCGTTCAAGTTGCATTGGGATTGTGAGGACGAGATATACGCAATGAATCCATTTTCGAGAAATTTCGAGCACTTCTATTTTTGAGCATTGTTTTATCCCTTGGATCAGTAGCTGCAAAGTATGTGATGAGATACCTTAAGGGTACATTGAATTATGGTCTCTTTTATACTAGAGATCATGACTTCAAACTGTATGGTTATACTGAGTCAGATTGGGCTGAAAGTGCTTATGATATAAAGAACACTTTAGGATGTTGTTTCAGTCAGCCACGACTTCATGGAAAAGCATGAAGCAATCCAATATTGCTCTCAGCATGACAAAAGTGGAATACATTGTAGCATGTTCCACCAGTTGTGAATCCATATGGCTTTAGAAGTTGTTGACAAGTCTGTTCGATCTAGAGATGGAATCCATCGAGATTCTATGTGATAACTAGAGTTGTATAAAGATGATGAAGAACCCAGTGTTCCATGATAAGTCGAAGCACATAGAGATCCAGTATCACTACATTCGTGATATGATGCAGAGGGGAGCTATAAAGCTCCAATATGTTGGCACAAATGAGCAGGTTGTAGATGTGTTGACCAAGCCTCCGTCTCGTGTGAAGTTTGAGTACTTCCGAGACAAGCTTAGTGTTGTCCGAAAGGACCTCCCTCGAAAGGGGGAGTGATGATAATGATACCATGGTATCCTAACCAACAACGGGTAGCTCCGTTAGGATTTTATATCCTAGGGGATTGATCATCCCTGGGAAGATCCTGAATTTTCGATAAGGATGGTCTGTTAGAGTACCTGTGCATGTATATTCCAGTTGTGGTCAGTAGTGGTAGCTCTGTTAAGATTTTATACCCTAGGAAATCTTATGATTCCTAGGCATATCTCGAAGGTCCAGTAAGGATGGTCTGTCATAGTACCACGTGGTAGCTTGTTAGGATTTTATATCCTAGGGAATCTTATGATTCCTGGGCATATCCTGAAGGTTCGACAAGGATGGTCTATCAGAGTACCACAAAATGTTGTTGTTGCACCTGCCTCATTTGGTTTCCATATGTTGATGTTGTTGTTTCAGCCTCATGCTAATGATGTTGTTGTTTCAACCTCGTGCTGATGATGTTGTTGTTTCAACCTCGTGCTCTTGATGATGTTGATTCAACATCGTGCTGTTGATGATGGTGTACCAGCCTCGTGTTGGTGATATTGTTATTCTAGCTTCATGCTATTGATGTTGATACTTTAGCTTCATACTTCCGCTGCTGATGATGATGCTACTCCAACTTCACGCTGTTGATGATGATGATGATGCTACTCCAGCTCCATTCTGTGGATGATGATATTGATGATGAGAAAAACTTCTGATGATTTGTAGAAGTGTCTTTCGGTGTTCCAGATGCCGATGATGTTGCTGCTCTCTCCTTCTCTTGATGATGTTGTATTGGGTGATGTCAGTAGAATACCCTTCTCGTTAAGGGGGAGTGTTGAAATATTGTAACTTCAAAGAATATTCTAATTATATTTGATTTATTATCTTATAGATCAAATCCCCTTTTGTGGATTGATCATGTCGGGTCTTGTATATGACCAAATTCACTTTTGTGGATTGATCAAATCATATTTATATGGTGGTATTTGTAAATTTGGGCCCTAGTGTTTATAAAGTGGTTTTAACCACTCCTGGAAGAAGTCAGCCCTACTAAGTGAAGAGACATAACCCTAGCACCTCCTCAACTAGTATTTATATGTGAGGATGATGCCTCACTCTTACACTCAAACACTCACTCATCTAGTGCGTATATCTTGAAGGGAGTTGCAATTGCAGGAAGAAGGAGAAGAGAGGTGCATGCTCACTCTTGGTTTATTTTTGATGTTTTGGTCTTAGTCTTGACATTGTATTGACGATCTATTATTGAGGAAATTTTTGTTGGGTTTTCTCCCCCTTTAGAGTTTCCCAGAATAAAATGTTGTGTTCGTTATGATTGTGTTTCTTTCAGTGATCCTCTTTATATTGTTGTTTTGGAAATGCATTGAATGCTCTAGTAAATTGGAAATTAATAACAACAATTTAGCTCAATTGTTATAAACTTTATGTTCATAATTTTTTTTTATAATTTTATAATTTTCAAAATCAAACCTATTACTATTACCAAGGGGCATTTTTTTTTTTTAATCTTGATTGCAAATTTAAATTATGCAAAGTAATGCCAATTCTTTGTGATTATTGTATTTCTACCTTAACATATCTTTTTAAAACAACTACTACATGGTAAATGTTATAAAAAAAAAATTCATAATTTTTTTTTAATAATTTTAAGACTTTCAAAATTAAACCTAGAGATAACTACTCTAAAGAGACATCTTTACTTAAAAAAGAGACATATTTATCTTCATTGTAGATTCAGACGTGAAAAGTTAATAAAAGTGATTACTTCATCAGGAGACAAATACTATGTTGTTCTGGTACGCATCTTGCTGTTCAATGAGTCTTTCAAAGTTAATAAAAGTGATTACTTCATCAGGAGACAAATAATATGTTGTTCTGGTACACATCTTGCTGTTCAATGAGTCTTGCAGGAAAAAATATTCAAGATATCAACTGCACCAGGCAAGAGAAACAAAAACGTCATCTATCACTTGTSAGTATTCAATGGTGCTTGCTAAWGGATTGATTCTAAGTGACTAGAAAATGCCAACTACAGCTTGTCTGTACTTAATGTACGATGTTACATAAGMAGGCTGAAGTCAAAGAAATCCAAGAACTGTTAATTCTTATGAGAAAGGAGACTTTCAGCGAATGCGTAACTGCTATAATATGTGTTTTGTTGCCATATTCGTCCCACATATATTTTAGGAATAAAACACTAAAATAGCGAGTGCAACATTGTTGACAATTACATATTTTCGGCTTGGTAAGACTGACAATATAATAATTCGACTCGTGAGGATGCCTCCTTTGGTTTATGACCGAGGTTATATCCTGAGTGGTTCCTGAAGAGGGCTACTAAACCTGAAAGGGAGTAGCTCAGATTAGTAGGACTAAACATATGGTTGAGCTTGCTGTGGAGCAAGATTTGTTCCATCACCTTGTTATCACCTTGTTAAAATTGTCAATGTGGAAAACACAATTCACAGTGATAATTAATAATCACACATATAAGCAATAGACATAGGGATTTCACGTGGTTCACCCAAACGTTGGGCTACGTCCACCAAGCATAGGCATCGGTTCTCTTATTATTCGGATTATGGAGATTACATCAGATTTACAAGTCTCTCATACACTCAGTCTCTCACAGTCGTTTTGCCTCTACAAGCTTACATGAATTTATACATTCACACATGAAACTGAATATTAAATGCAATCCCTATCCACAATCTAACTTGGTCTATTTGGTTGTAACCAACACAGAATGATAGGATCTAAATCTATTCTTGGGAATTCGTTGTCACCAAATCCCAACAATCTCCACCTTGACAACAATTAACCTGATACCTTGCTTCTTCCTTTTGTTCATCATCTTTGCTGCAAGCCAAGAGAAGCCAAGCACCACTGCAGTTTATCTAGTAAAATTGGTTTCATGATCTCTCCTGTGTGACTCGCACGATTTTGGATTTCCTGAGGGGTCATTCCACCTCCAACATGTCTTCCACAACTGTGTTGTGAGACATATTTTGTGATAGGTCTCCTCCTGTCCAAAACACCTGTATTACAATATACATTACAATCATCACAGAACATCTCGGTGTAACCATTATAGGTGACATTTTGCTTCTCATACGCTAAAGCACCCATTTCACTGCAACTCCTGAATCTGTCACGTTTCTGACAACATCATTAGCATGTGAAACATCTGGTCTTAACCATTTCATCGCATACAACAGACCTCCTACTGAACTTACACAAGACATAACCTTTTCTTCTTTATAGACATGCCCTATACTTGAAGAAAACTTATAATGGAAAGAAAGAGGGATACAAACTGGTTTTATAATGTTCATGGTGAACTCCAACCACAACTTACCATTACCATCTCTGTATACTTCCATGCCCATAATTTGTTTTGTTGCTGCTTGATCCCTCATTTGAATTGTCCTGTCCACCTGAGTCATTTTCTTACTGAATTTATCCATGCTTCGGCTTGCTTCGAGCATATCATCAACAAAGAACATGAAGACTGTGAATGTACTATAAACCGTATAGTCATTCCTACCCTTTGAAAACTTTTGACTCACTATGAAGGATTCAAACATCTTGTATATTTTCCTTAGTACCAATAGGCCATACAATGAATTACCTAGCATGCAAACAAATTTACTGTTGCGATCTTAAATCAACTCTTTTGGTTGTTCCATAAATTTAATATCTTTGTCAATGATGACCTTCTGAGAAGTAGGATCCCACACACAACATCCCTTTATACCATCATCATAACTTGTAGAGATATAAGACAAGCAGGAATTCAGAAACAAAGATTTTAAGTCTGGAAATGATTTACCGCTTACCAGTACCTGCAATTCTTTCTTTCTCTTATGACCTTGATGCTTCTGCCATAAACAAGAAGATACATCTATCACTTCATATGCCACTTCAATACTTCCTTCCAACTTATAAAGGTTATCAACCATTGTTGCCTTCCTCACTACTAAATTCTGTTTCGACACTGTGAGAGCTCCACCTTGACCTGTATACTTATATCCACAAGAATCCAACACTCCTAATGAAATCAAATTTGATTTAAGCTCAGGTACATATCTAACATCTGTTAATTCCCTAACAATACCATTGAACATCATGATTCTAATACTGCCAACCCCAACAGTTTTACATGGAATACCATTTCCCATAAACACTACACCCTCATCAACAGATTGGTAAGAAAATAACCAATTTCTATGTGAGCACATGTGGTGGGAGGCACCTGAATCTAACTGCCATTCTTCCTGATATTGTAAATTACTAGAAATGGATAAAACATGATCAATTATACCTGAATTTGTTACAGTCAAATTTGCTTCTTTCGTAGAGTTTTCCTCAGATTCTTTTCTCTTCCAACAATCTTTCTTGAGATGTCCTGTTTTTCCACAGTGCCAAGATTTTGCTTTACCCTTTCTTTGTCTTGACTTAGATTGGAAAGAACTTCTCTCATTCTTCTCTGTGGATCGACCTCTGATCAACATCACCTCTGAAGTTGAGGTTTCTTTACTAGATTTTCTCCTCATCTTCTCAGCCAACAAAGCTCCCACAACAGAGTCATAATCTAAAACTTCTGTTGAGCTAAAGCTAATAGAGGTGACTAGATTATCCCAAGACTCAGGCAATGAACACAATAATGTAATAGCCTTATCTTCATCTTCTAATTTAACTTCCATACTAGTCAATTGAACTATAGGGGTATTGAAGGTATTTAAATGGTCAACGACTTTTGTACCTTCTTTCATCCACAAACTGCACAACTGTCTCTTCAAGTAGATTTTGCTTGTCAAGGACTTCGTCATGTATAGACTTTCCAACTTGCTCCACAAACCAGTTGTTGTCTTCTCCGAGACAATATTGAACAAAACATTGTCGGCCAAACACAGGCGTATGGAACTCAGTGCTCTTGCATCCATCTCATCCCATTCATCATCTGTTATGGATGCAGGCTGCTTTGCTTTTCCCAAAAGTGCCTTCACCACGCATTGTTGCACGATCAGATCGTGCATCTTGAGCTTCCAGAGCTCAAAGTTGTTTTTACCACTGAACTTTTCAACTTCAAACTTCGAACTTTGCATCTTAGCCATTATCAAAAAATCTCCTAATGTCCACTGCTTATAAAACCGAAGACCCTTTGAAAAATATGTGGAGAAATGATTGCTAAAAAAATTAATTAAAAAACCATTTTAATAATATATAAAAAAGGATTTAATAAAAAAATCTTATATAAAACAAGATTCACTTTTAATAAAAAAACAATCCTTTAATAAAACTTTAATTCCTCCACCTTCTTTACTCTAACTCACCCAGGTGACTTGGCATTTTTTTAATTAATAAGAAAACACCTTTTAATCATACACGCCTCCACTCTTATGCCATCCCTTTAAAAAAGTATTATGTGCCAAAGTATTTTCACCCCAAAACAATATTAACAGATACGCTAATAAAAATTATTTGTTTGAAAAAACTGTTGCACCTCCCAAGTGGGTGGCCTGCGTGCTTCAAAGAGCCGCCGCACGTCCCGTATGGATGGACTGCCGAAATCTTAAAAATTACATGGGGAGCCGCCACCTGCACCTCACGCTTCCACTGCGGGGTCCGTTCTTTGGGATTTTTCCATTCTCCTTTGGCACCTGCGGTATTGATCCCCCCAAAGGGCCTTTTCTTAATATTCTTTCTCCCTTCATCCGGAGCTTCCGTAACTCTCATCATGATATACTCGCGGGGGGGGAGCAACAAGCAATTTTTGAGTAGTGGCTTTATCTAGTCTTCACTGGGTGGGAATGGAGGGAGTATTCTCAAGCACCTTTCACTATCTCGCTCGGTCGGTCTTTATGGTTCTACCCTTTCCTTCCCCAACAACTCACTTTCATGGTTTTCATGTGATTATCGAGATAATTAGATGTGGTATTTGCCAATAAAATATCGGGGTCATTCATTTGACCAAGGAGCATCACGTCGACTTTGAAGCAGCTGCATGGCTCATTTCGTAGACGTGGTTTGGTTCTTCCCACCCATTTGTGGGTCTGTTCACGGAGCTCTTTTAGGTAGAAATAAAAAGGCAGGCAAAGCGACAGGACGCCAACAAACCCACCCAATCGAAGTATTCCCGGAAACCTACCCTGTTCTCCAACTTGCTCATTTGGAGCTACCTTCCTCCAACGTCAGGAAGGAGACGACACACCTGTGCAATCTTGAGAACTCATTTTTTTGAGGGTAACATATTCACCTCCTTCCTTATCTATAGATAGTCGATACCCACCAGGCATTGGCAGGTAGGTTGATCTTGAAATGATTCGTTGCTTCCCCGTGGTGGTCGGTCGGGGCAAGCGCTTGAGGGCAGACGTAGAACCTTATGCATGCATGGAAAGGTCCTTACTTATATATCATTCTAGCTAGTTCGATTTGCGCACTGAACCAACCTACCTACCTACCCTACCTCTATACTAAGTGAATCTATTATCTACGTAATTTCTCCCTTAAGTTTTTTATAGATTATAAGATTTATTTTTAGGGAGCGCTGTAGAAATTAAGCAAACGGGGACATTATTTCGTTATTTGTTTTTCAGCCCTTTAGCTTCGTCTTTCTCCCCTCCCTCTGTTTAAGCCTTTCCTTCACTCACTCACTCACTCTGTAAATGGGGAATGCCCGAATTTGTCCTGATTTTGTTTGGTTAGGCTTCATTCAAAAATGTGTCGTGCTTATTTTTTGTTTGTCTTAAGTTATTCTCCAAGAAATCTTTTCTGGCTCCTTGGAGCAGTAAGGCCCATGGGCGTATTGGATGTAGCATAACTCCGTATTCTTTAGGTGAAGTAATCGTCTAGCGTATGTATGAAGGTATGCATTCATTAGCAGAGGGGATATAGGCGAGGTGGGATCCCCAATAGAAACCTTCCTCATCTTCTATTGATAAAGAACCACTGGTTCATCATCTCTCATTTTCCTTAACCTTTCAATAAACTCAATGTTTACATTTCCCTATCTATCTATAAAGGTCTACTTTCATGATGGTATTTATCCCTTGCCAGCCAGTAGGATATATCACTTTATCCAGACGGAATGGATCAATATTGACAATGGTCATTGCTCGTCTCGCAGCATGGGGATGTATAACCTCAACCTAGTCATAACTGTAATTCGATGATATCATAGGATCCACCTCCCCTTCCCTCTATCTATCCATCTATCCACCTTCCCCTCCTTCCTCACTCCCAATATTAACCTTCCGCAACTTGAGAGGCTGGTGATAGGGTTTACTGGTTGCATCTTTATTGTCTTCTCTGAGTTCTTGACCCTTTGGACTCCTGAAAAGATAGGTGCCTCAACTCTTCCAGGTCATCCTCATCTTCTCCACTTTGGCCAATCTTACTGCAACAAAGAGATTGGTCCATCTATCTGGCTGGTTCTTTCAAAGAAAACACTTACTAATGGGATAGACAAAGAACAGGAGAAACCCTATTCCACAACTGATCAATGAACATAATCTTCTTAATAAGTTTCAAGGCTGCAGTCACTTCAGGGGTTTTTCCAACAAAAGAAAAATCTTGACAGAAGTGGGCCTGTAGTACAGTCCCACTTCTGGTTTGCCTTTTATATTATTCATGTAAATACCATGCTGTAGGAACCGGGCCAAGGGTCTGCAAAACATTGAGGAACCTAGAACTTAGGCTGCAGGCCTTCCCTTTCCCACTTTTGTATACAATTCTACACATGGATAGAAGGGTTTGTTTTTTCCTTCATATAGTTCTAAACATTTCATACATTTTATTTTACTCAAAGACAGATCTTTACATTCAAACTCAGGAGGAGGAACAAACCTATGTATCATTGTTAGCTGCACTGCATCCCAAGTGGTTAGGTATTCTTTGTCTGTATCCCACCATCGAGCAGGAGTGGCCTTAAGTAACATGTCTAAAGCAAGTATCCGTTGCTCTTCCACAACTCTGTACTCCATACTAGATAAGAAATCTTCTACATTTATGGTCCCACCGTACATAGGTGGATCCCACAACTCTATTCCAATCCAGCAGACAACTCTGACTATAGCACATCTTCTAGAGTGTATTTCATGATTACGAGTCTGCCATTCATACATTGCCTCCTATGATTCAATATAAAATGAATGAATACTCTTCCCACTGACTGAACCATCAGCTGTAGGATTGATGTAGTCTTCTCTTTTCCCTTCAGTCATATTATAAATCTGATCCATCACATCTCTTTCAAGTGCATCATCAACAAGCTCAGTGTATCTTGGCCCTTGATATGGATCTAAGGGTTGGATCACTCTAGTACCATCGGCCTCAAAGGTCATGGTCTATTTATTGAAATAAATAATAGCATTGTTATCAAAGGCCCAGTCAATTCCTACCAGACCAGGGTATGGGTCTTTCTCATCCATAATACCAATCACCTAAAAATCTGCAGCTGTCTTGACACTGGCCAGGTTTACCTCTACGTTATCTAACCTTCCAATGGGGAAAATTCGGTACTAGTTTTCCATCTGCAACTGTATAGGTGAATAGACCAGCCTAGGCTTTCCCATTGCTTCCTATGACTTCTTTGGAAAAATATTGACATCAGATCCCAGATATAACATCACATCTTTGATATCATACCCATCCACTTGGGCATCCAAATTAAGCTCTTTTTCTGATCTTATCCTTCTCCTCTTCACCTGATGTGAATGTATTTTAGGGATATTGGAAGAAATCTGCATATCCTCTTCTTCCTCCATCCCAGCGAGCCGCTTCACTGAGTTCCACAACTTCCTGGTGGCAGGCACTTGACCCAGCCAACACTTAACCCAAAAAATGTAATCAGGGTAAGCAAGCAAGGTTAGGTGAGAAAAACTAAGACGAGCACTAACGGGAAATAATAAATCAATAGCCAAGCTCAGGCTCGGATTCAGTCAATATTCAGAGTTCTCTACTTTAAAGTCATAGAAACCCGATTATCCTTTCCCCCTTTTCTTCCAGTTACCTCTTCGAAGTAATTCATCATGCCAAAGGTTCCTAAGGCTTCCAAGGTCTCCTCCGGGGACTCATCCTCTCGTTCCACAAGTCGTCGCTCCAATACTAGCAAAATCTCCTCCTCTAAACACCCTTCGTTCATTGATGAATTTGCCCAAGTGGAGTCCGCACCTCTCGACACAGTTGGAGTGCGGAAACTTTAAAAACTTTACACACTATGCATTTTTCTCAACCGTGGAAATTTATGAAATTTTTCACGAGCGTAAGGATGAGTAGTATGTTGCCGCACCCTTCCAGAGGAGGGACCTGCGGCGATGTATAAATCTACACACCTCACACAGATTTCAATTTTGGCTCCTCCGAGAATTTAACGCTCCTTCAACCGGCTCTAACCGACTTTGATACCACTTGTTAGAATTGTCAATGTGGAAAACACAATTCACAGTGATAATTAAAAATCACACACATAAGCAATAGACATAGGGATTTCACGTGGTTCACCCAAACGTTGGGCTACGTCCACCAAGCATAGGCATCGATTCTCTTATTATTTGGATTATGGAGATTACATCAGATTTGCAAGTCTCTCATACACTCAGTCTCTCACAATCGTTTTGCCTCTACGGGCTTACATGAATTTATACATTCACACATGAAACTGAATATTAAATACAATCCCTATCCACAATCTAACTTGGTCTATTTGGTTGTAACCAACGCAGAATGATAGGATCTAAATCTATTCTTGGGAATTCATTGTCACCAAATCCCAACAATCTCCACCTTGACAACAATTAACCTGATACCTTGCTTCTTCCTTTTGTTCATCACCTTTGCTGCAAGCCAAGAGAATCCAAGCACCACTGCAACTTCTCTATTAAAATTGGTTTCATGATATTGCCTGTATGACTTGCACGAGTTTGGATTTCCTGAGGGGTCATTCCACCTCCAACATGTCTTCCAAAATTGTGTTGTGAGACATATTTAGTGATAGGTCTCCTCCTGTGCAAAATACCTGTATTGCAATATACATCACAATCATCACAGACCATATCGGTGTAACCATTATAGGTGACATTTGTGCTTCTCATACGCTGAAGCACCCATTTCACTGCAACTCTTGAATCTGTCATGTTTCTGACAACATCATTAGCATGTGAAACATCTGGTCTTAACCATTTCATCGCATAAAAAAAAACTCCTACTGAACTTACACGAGACATAACCTTTTCTTCTTTATAGACATGCCCTATACTTGAAGAAAAATTATAATGGAAAGCAAGAGGGATAAAAACTGGTTTTATAATGTTCACGATGAACTCCAGCCACAACTTACAATTACCATCTCTATATACGTCCATGCCCATAATTTGTTTTGCTGCTCCTTGATCCCTCATTTGAATTGTCATGTCCACCTAATTCATTTTCTTACTGAATTTATCCATGCTTCAACTTGCATCGAGCATATCATCAACAAAGAACATCAAGACTGTGAATGTACTATAAACCGTATAGTCATTCCTACCCTTTGAAAATTTTTGACTCACTATGAAGGATTCAAACATCTTGTATATTTGCCTGGGTACCAATAGGCCATACAGTGAATTACCTAGCATGCAAACAAATTTACTATTGCGATCTTGAATCAACCCTTTTGGTTGTTCCATAAATTTAATATCTCTATCAATGATGAACTTCTGAGAAGTAGGATCCCACACACAACATCCCTTGACAGTTTGTGGTTGGGTCCATATGTGATCTAGGAAATAGTAGGTCCCAATTATTTCCATCTCATCCATTTGGATGGTGAGCCCATTAAAATTCCAAGGAATGGGAAACAACTCAAAATCCTCTTCAGATGATGGGAAACTTGGTGTCCAAAGGGACACCCTTTGTAACGTATCTCTAACCCTT
>ML816728.1:77249-90915 GCA_009831015.1 Picea engelmannii | reverse complement strand
GATCTTGTTGATCTGTGTGAATAAATAGAGGCCCTAGAGAGAAGGGTAAAGATGCAAAAGCATCTTATCCAACAAGTCAAGTTGGAAATTGATGGAGAGAAGAGGAAATAGAACATATTGCAAGGGAAAAACCATCCAGTGAACCAGCTGGACAAAGAAATAGAGGAGATAAAGAGATTGATGCTAGAAGCAGCACAAGAAGCAGTCATCAGAGAAGTGTGGGACATAAGGAAACCTACGAGAGTAGTAGGGAGAAAGAGACAGCAAGGAAAAGGAGCAAATGAACACCTCCAAGAGAAAGTATGGGACCCTGGAGGACCTCATCAGCAGAGCAGAGGGAGCCATGAGCAGGAGCTCATGATTTTCCTAGCCGTGGAGTATGATGCAAGAGCATCGTCAGCAAGCCCACACGGAATGACAACTCAGTGCCATAGTGTGCCTTTCTAATTTAAAAAGGAATCTACAAGCTGGCATTTTCTATAGATCCATTTTTTAACGAATGGGTGAAGAAGAACGAAACGGTCGAGATCTGAATGATCGCAAGAGATCTGGGAGTTTCACTCTCAGTCCTGAATGTAACTGAACTAGAGTAGCAGTTAGGTTCTTTTCATTTTGGGGGGGGAGTAGACGAGTAGTCGAGGGAACCCGAGAGAACCTCTAGTAGATGTAGATGCATGGCTTGCCCAAATGAGGCGGTTGGAGTAGTATTTTTGAATAGGAGATAGAATAGTTTGCTTGAGAGAGCTGAGACTATGTTACAGTCCAGCCTGCACATATTGTAATCGGACATTCATTTTAATAGAGAGAAAGTAGTTTTTCCTACATATGAACTTTCTATATGTGTTGATGTGTTGATGTGTTTATGAATGTCATTTGTGCTTATGAATGGATGTTGTAGATGTATGTTAAGTTTTCATCTACAAGGATAGATAGAATTCTCTATCTGTGAGTTTGCTGGAATTGTTTCTGGGTTCTTTCGGTGGTGCAGGGAGTGCACAACAGAACATTGGGGGTTCTGGAGCCAACGCAAGGAGTGCATATCTAAATCTCGAATTGAGTTCAGGGGAGAATGTACCAGGAGGGCACACCAGAAGGATTCACGGAATCAAGAAGCCTCAGATTTACTGAACACTCTGGAGGAAGGATTGTGCAAAGGAAGCATAGAACATAACTACTGAAGGTTCTGTAAAGATCTGCCAGGAAGGCATCAATCAAGTACAAGGAGTGTATAAGGGAGGACTATGTTTCAAGTTCTGTGAAAAGAGAAGTGTCAAGGAGAAGGCACTTACAGAGTTACTGAATACTCTATAGGCTCATCCAGGCATGTTTGAGCAAAAGTTGCCAGGAGGGCACTTACATCCTCCTAAGGAGAGAAAGCGACGGAGTTGTTGAATACTTTGGAGGAAGACCTGTGCAAGGAGTGCACCAGGCCAACACTCAGATGAAGTGTTGAAATTCGCAAAAGGGTTGAGGCCCTTAGAAACTGAGCCAGCTGAAAGCTCAGAAGAGGTAGCACAAAGAGTGTGCGTAGAGGAAAATTGTTTCCAAGTTTGTAAGCTCAGGAGAGACAATGCAAGTTTGCACGCAAAGCACAAGTACGCGCCAAAGCCAAGGTTAAATTCCATTAGTAAAGCTCAAGAGGGATAGTGTTTCCAGGACACAGAAGAGACCCAAAGTTATAGGGCTCGCAGAAGAATCGAAGGTCGTAGCCTTCGAAACATTGGAAATCTTCCAAGTCGGGAAGAAAGCAAAAGAAGCTCAGGAGGATGAGCGACAGTGATTATTGGATCGGCACTAGAAAATTTGGGTCATCTGATCAGAGTCCAGACATGAGGAATGCACACAAGGGGGGATCAGATATAAGTCATTGGATCTGGATGCATGTGGACCAACAATTGTTGGATTTGGAGGAGGTGCACAAGGTTTAGTCCTTTAGAGTGCATAGGAGGAGAGCCGACTTCGCGATACGCAAATTCCAAACGTCATCAGGACCGTCCATCGGAAAGGACACGTGGCAGAGATCCACGTATGTCAGATATTTCCAAGGGAAATAGCCACAACGATCCTAACCATCCATCGGGAGGGACGCGTGGCAGTTGATCAGCATTTCGCTGACTCGCGACTTGAAGAGGTCAAAGGGCGAGTTTGTGAGAATTCGCGAAACGTGAATTCGCAAGTAGATCACAATCATTGATAAAGGAGAGATTTGGACCGTTGATTGTCCAGAAATAATTTCGGCGTTTCAGGGATTGGGAGAATGGAGGTGAAACATCTTTCGACCTCGCAATACACAAAATCCCAACGAGATCTAAGCCATCAGATCGAGGGGGAATCGGGATCGTTAGATTGGGAGCTCTGAAATATCGGCATTTTGGGAGTCGGGAGAACAGAGGTGAACCAACCTCCAAAGTCACGAAGCGTGAAATCGTGACTAGATCATAGCCGTAGATCGAGGGGAAATCGTGGACTGTAGATCTAATCATATCGGGAATTCTCGATACGCGAAATCCTGACGCGCTTGAGAGTTGAGTCCCGGGTCATGATGAATGGTCACATGGACGGAGGCCAAGGGAGGAACTAGGGACTGTTAAGCTCTTTTCGGAGTTTCAGGAGTCGGGGAGTCAAGGTTGGCTCATACATAGAAATCCCAACATGAAAAATCCCGAAACGCCTTTTGTGTAGGCATGCGGTCACAGCCCGTGGTCGTGTGGAAGTGAGGCTCACGCTTGGGGCTTAGTTGCACAGGCGGACTTTCATAAAGGACCTATGGATTTGTTCGTAGGATTCCAGCAAGGAATCAAAGAGTTGCTTCAGCTCATAGATAGATTGAACGATCCTTAGACCAGGAGGTCAGCAAACCCTACTGAGGTGGGGCACTGCATCAATATGCACTTGGAAACTTCATAGAGCTTGTTTTTCCACCTCTCCATGGCATCCTCAAAATCTGTGTCATAAGACTTGACACTCTTCCAAATTAGATCTCCATTTGTGGTGGGTTCGATGTAGTTCTCCATGTGCCCCGTGATTTTTCAAATAATTTTAATGATTGAGCTCCATGCATCCTCATCCATGGGCTCATTGTAACGATCACCCTCATATGGGTCTAGTGGCACGACCATGCGCAGGGTGTCAGTTTCAAAGGACATCTTCCACTTCTTCAAATTTAACATCATATTATTGTCAAAGGCCCAATCAATCCCCAATATTGCAAGGTATGGATCAAACTCATCCATGATCTCGACGACTTCGATGTTAGACTTTGTTTTCACTCCTTCGATGTTCATTTCTACTTGCTATAACTGGCTGATGGGGTAGATATTGTATTAATTGGCCAGTCAGAGTTGAATGGGCGACCAAACAAACTTAGGCTTACCCATCACTTCCCAATATTTCTTGGGAAAAATGTTCACATCAAATCCTAGATCCAACATGACTCCATCCATATTGTACCCACCAAGCTCTATTGTCATCCTAAATTTTCATCCAGTGCACTTTTTCTTCTTGAACTCACATACATCTCTTTCTATTAGTGAAGCAGATATGGTTATCTCCTCTCATTGTTCTTTCATGCAAGTATCTAACATCTTGGTCAACCTACTTGTTTCTTATAGATCTTTAAGCAAGAACAAACAACAATGCAAGATGGTATTGACTTGATCTTCCACTTATGCCATGCGACCTAGGTTGCACAAGGCTTTTGTGTGTTTTGTACGTTGCAACTCCTCCTGGCATTGTTCTTCATATGATTTTTTCTCAGCGCATCGGAACATAGTTTGTCTACATGATTTCTCTATCGATCTTTGAGTCACGCGTTGTATTTTGTCGCGCACGCAAGCCTCCTCCAAAGATCGTTGTGTTTCACACTACAATTCCTCATGCGCACAAACTTCTTCCAGCGACCTCTATGTTGTCCGTTGCACCTCTTCTTAGATCCATGTTTCTTCTACAATCTTCATGTCGCTCTCTATAATTATTCCCAGATCCATGCCTCTTCCAGAGACATTTGAGTCGCACGTTGTAGCCCCTCGCACACTCTTTATTCTTCAAGTGCTCTATGTTCATCACCCAGAAACTGCTTCTGATGAGAAACATCAAACTTCGAGGGTGAAGGGGGGGGTGAGGTGCCTTCTTGATATTTCCATCCATATTTTGACCTAAGCCTTCACCAGGCTCTAAGTCTTCCCCTGTCTTCACCCTTTTGTGGGCTACTACCTAGACGTTTGCCTCCTCGTTCTTCTTCTCGTTCTTGTATAGCTTGGCATGCACCATGTTACATTTGGTCTTCTTGTCCTCCCACTTCTTTAGTAAGTCGGGACAATCCTCAGTTACATGTTTAGGCCTATAACAATATGCACAGAGCACGTGCGGTTTGGTGCAAAATCATGAGACATGACGAATCTCACTGGAATTGAAACATGTGGGGGGTCTACACCCTCTTACTCCATATACGCGACCATGACTGCACCCATATCCACATTTGGGTCCTCCTTGGTATCTTCCCTTGTCTGCGCCACCACGCTCACCAACCTTTTTCTCCTCCTACACCTAGAATGCATCGTGGGTGTTGTCTTGCATTAACTGGAGTGATTGACAAATATTGACATCATGGTTGATGGATTTGCAGAACTCGTAGAGTGGGGTGTGATTTTATGTCTGGTATTTCTACAACGTGGGACAGCGGGGTTGCACATGGCTCCATTTTCTGCATATTTCACACCATTCGGACTGTCTAGATGGGAATGGACTTGGCGTGCTTGTAACCACATAATTTAGAAGGACAAGGCACTCATTTCAACGACGCCACTTGAAACGGCATGTAGTATACAATATGAGTTTGCGCATGACATTAGTATTGGCCATATCTTGCAGTTCTATCATTATATTGGCTAGTTGTGACTTAACCTATGCCAACCTAATAGATGTCTATGCGCCTCCAAGTGTAGCGTCCAAGCACATTCCAATATCGACTACCTTTGCCTAAGTTGTCACCTTTTGTTGGGTGAGTAGGACTCAGATATGGGGGAGTAACCTTGCAATGAACCATTCTCTATGTTGCATGTCCTGTATTTGGAACGTTAGCCTATCCAACAAGATCTTAAACCGTTGGTCATAGTCCCAAATGGTTTCTCCTTCTTTTTGTTTGATCTCATTGATTTCAGTAATGCATTGGGATTCTTACTTAGGCTTTGAAACTCCCTAAGAAGATATTTCTTTATCTCAACCAGTGACCTTGCATGTCCCACTGGCGCAATAGCCTTGTATTTCATGTACCACATTAGGGCTCTATCCTTGAACATAGTCTCTAGTTGTGCAATCTTAACTGTGTCGTCTATAACTCTCTTTAAAGACCAGATTGCTTCATAGGTGAACTAGTGTTTCTCTGCATTGTCCTTACCCATTCCATGGAACACAGAAAATCTCAGTGTATTGTCTTGATTCACCATCCTCGAACTGGGGCTAGCTCCTCTTCTTGGATTGTTATTGGTTGGATCTTTCCACACCACTATTGCTTGGGGTAAAGTATTGTTGACTTCACCTTCTCCTTCACTTGTCTTGTCACTTTTTCCTTCTTCTTATCTTTCTTTGTTTCCAATCTCTTCATTGTCTGTTATCTTTTCTTCTTGATTAAAAATGCACAAGGGGGGTGGTACAAAGGGGGGGTAAGTCCATATTCTTCTGAAATTTCCCGTGAGGTGACCCAGAGAGCTATCTACTTGCAGTCGTGAAAGACCATCTACTACTACCAACTTTTCTTCCCCACCACTAGGGGATCCTCCATCTTCCTTTTCTTCTGGCACACAAACATTCTTTTCCCTACCTTCATGTCCTTACCATGCACCAAAAATGTGTGTTGTTTTGTCTCAGGCTGATCCACGCATTGCCACTCGCAATTCATCTCACGGTCTGATCTACGCACTACCACTTGCATAGAATCGCTCTCTCCAATCAGCATGCTACTACTCTATGCGCCATCCTCTCCCCTTATCAGCACACCACTACTCTACACTTCATATTCTTCACAAGTTGCGGCACTCTGTAATAGCCTAAGGGGGTGGACTTCGTCACCTAAGTCCTAACTAGTATCACTATCGGTATCACTACCTAACACCTTCTCCTCTACACCACACCTCTTTGCGGGGATATCCTCGCCTATGATCCACTCTGTCATAGCATCCACTCTCGCACTACCACTTGGTGTGGTTTATTTTCTCTTCATCTTGGACTCAACCCCTAATCATGTGCCCTCGAAAAAATTCTTTCCACATTTCTCTTTCTCTCTTCTTTTTATCTCGACTCTTCTTGCGTATGTCTTGGCTCTTTTTCTATTCATCTCTTCTGGGTCCATTCCATACCTCACCTCATCTCAACAAATTCTTCGATCCTTCTCAATGGATCCATATTCTGGCTCCTTTTCCCCCACATTTTCCAAAGCCACAACCCCCGGTGCTAGGGGGTTTACTTGACCATTATGTCGGGCTCCATGTGCATCTTTCTTCTCTCCACGAACAACATCTTGATCCAAAGTGGAATTTCTTCTAGCATCCGCTTCCTTGGACCTTCTTCAAAATTTCTTTCAGCCTCGCTGAAAGAATCGCTATGTTCCATAGAAAACTCAATAATGTAGCCTTCCTTCACTCAAGTGAACAAAAAACCAATAGCCTGAGTCCACTTGTTATCTAGTGCCTTCAAGCTATCAAGCGTGGCTTGATCCCAAACTATTGGCTCCACTGGAAATGTATCTGAATTGGTAGAAACTTACCTTTTTAACCATTCATGCAACAGACAAGGAAATTCCGCGAAGAAGAGCTCATGCATATCCCAGTAAAGATATATGTCTTTCCATTCCTTTGTGTTCACCCTTAATCTTTGCATCTCTCGTAGGGAAAACTTGTCCTCTTTCACTTCTATCTAGTCTTGAATCTCCTCCTTAGAAGGATGCCTGATCATTTTTATTTTCCTTCATCGATCTAGATAAAACTTCATCTCCTGACAATAGAACCATTTGTTGAGTGCTTTCAGTCCATGCTTGCACACGTCCCGTCCTTCTTAACGTTGGGGAGGTTTAAATCGAGGTTTCGTCCAGAGTTGTCCAACAAAACCTTAAGACATCGGCACATCAATCCTCAACCAAGGTCGAGGAAGGTCTCACCGGAGATGCAGAGGGGATCACAGAGATCATAAGGGCTTGTGTCAGGGATCAAGGTTTAAACATACGACACATCACTGCAATTGGAATCCACATAACTCATGTCTGATAAATTATGAGGACTAAGAATTAAAACAATACACACACATGTTCAACTCATACGTAATAGACACAAAATGTATTGAAATTGTTATATCTTTATTACTGGGAGCATTCCATCATATCCAAGATATACATTGCACAGGATAGACCAATGTGACAGCTATAGAACTTCATATATTTGCTCTATAAACTCTCAGATTTACCACATGCTACAAAATGCGCCTTTAATCAACACTCAAACATAGAAGAGACACAGAACTATATTCAAAGCATTACAACAATACAACAGGCTCAAAGTGAGCTCGATACAGATATCTATGCCAACTCATAAAACTCTCTAATTGGCTAACTAGCTAGATCTATTTATGATGTTAGAGCTCCATTTTATAGTTTTCTCTGTTGGGGAGCATTGTCTCTTTCTATTCTTCTCCACCCTAGTTGTCTGATACAACTTCCTCGCACAATTCTGGTGTCTGTCAATGCTCCACATAGACTGATTGCATCAAGGGAAATCTTAACTGCCTTGCCAAATCATTCTCTAGCCTTCCCATGTCTTGGTGTGTTGCTGGAAGTAATCATTTGAAGAGATTTCCCAATGATTCCTTTCTTGATTCTGGCGGGCATCTTCTTGTTTTTTGACGCAATTGAAAAAACTTAGACCAGCATGCACTTGGTAGTCTTTAAGCATGGCGCGCGACTGACAAAACTCAATCTGATGCACACTCTATGTCATTCCTCGCGCATTTCCTTAGGCACATGCAAAACTATGGAATATGCACACACAACTTCCTTTGTGTGTGCGAACTAAATTGAACCCAAAACTTTGGGTGCCAAAAATCCCACACCACTATCATCTGGCTTGTCCTCGAGCAAGTTGCTAAAGTTCCAACAACAGAGAATTGGAGTAAGAGTCGTTCATATTTTTTTTAAGCAAATTGTGTGAGTTTCTTGGTCCAAAACCTGTACTAGTTCCCATGGAGGTGTATGAGGGAGTTGTTGAAAGGTATCGATCCATGCCCAACTATAGAAAAGGAGTGTGGGTTCCTCAAGAGAGAGCATCATCTTTTACTTATCTACTTGTTCTATTTGGAGAAAGCCAAATAGAGAGCCTCAGTCATTCTTCTTCTGGAGGATTGAGGGGCGAGAAGTGAGAAGGGGATTAGAGGCAACAAGGTTGTATCGACGAAACTCAGACTGCCTCAATGCTGCTGGGGGAAGGCCCGTGACAATGGCTAGAAGCAGATATGTTGGTGAGCCATTGAAGGGGGCACTTTCCTATCAACAAAGAGGATGAGACATGGTACTCGTTTACGTGACTACGAGACAATTTTTAGGGAAATATGATTGGCGGAGCTGATACTGGGTAGACAAGAAAAAAGAGGGAATCTAGTCCAGCAGTTGCTAACATCTTGATAGTCGGAAAAACCCCAGAAGAGTTGACAATGGATCTGTTCGAGTGAACTGGAAATAGAAGTGGAAGGATTGTCTACTAGGTCGGGCCATGATAGGGGAGTGGGGAAGCCTAGAGAGAGGCAAAGGATGTGGAAAACTATTTTAGAGAGAGAATCAGAGGGATGATATATGTAAAGAGAAGATGGTGGGGAAAAGGGTGAAAGAAAGGAATAGTGTTCGACGGTGGAGGTAGTTTGGACAAAAAGTAGAAGGTGGCGGCAGTATTTCACTCCTAGGAAGATCGATAGACCTGATCTTTCATACTAAATATGCTTCTCAGGGGGGCGAGGCGAAAGAACGAAGTGTGTACTCATGTCATGGGTGAGCTTTCCAACTTGGATTACTTTGCCCTTTCAATGCATTAAGTCGCCAGGAGACTCTTCAAAGACCCTCATGGATTGTCAAACCGGACATGTACCTTGTAGAGATGTTAGATCGAGAGCTAGATATGGAAATATAAAACCTTATGAAACTATCATGCACCCTTGTCCATATGTTTTATTGATGTGAAGGCGGTATTGTTCAAAATTGCAATTTATGTAGACTATGGTAGATGCTACGTGTTGTACACACTATGTTAAGCCTAATATATGAATTGAAGAGCTTGAATAGAGATAAATTATGGTTGAACTTTGAGGTTCGTAGTATACCTTCAACCTGCTCCCATTAATGAGACCCTTGAGATGTTGTCCTTGTAAATTTTCTAGCTTGGCAACACCTTCTTCATTGATGTAGACTAACCGAAACAGACCCAGCCACCGCATGCGTAACTTACCAGGATGTTGTAAATATTTGTTTTCATATAATAAAACCAAAGATCTTGGTTAAAGGATTTTCTAGCAGATGTTATGGTCATGCTAGGCCTTCTATCTATCCTTCTCAACCACCTGGCTGAAGCCTGCCATTATGCAGTCTTGCTTGAGTTCCATAAGCTCATCCAGCCTATGTTGGAGGGCCATCATCTGTCATTTGAATTGCAAGGCCAACCCTGAGGCTTGGAACAACAAATTATAGTGGCAAGACCATTTTTTTGTGGTAGACCAGTCGGAATGGTGTGAGCTTCGTCAGCCTTTTTCATGTGGTTCGATAAGCTCATAGGACAGCGAGGACGCTCTGGTCCTAGTCATCATGTTGCACATTGCACACTTTTGAGAGAGGATGTTGTAAAAAAATTTGAAGGCTTCCACTGTGTCATTGGCTTGTCAGTGATAAGGGGTACTCTTCTGATGATGGACCACTAATTATTGGGTAAGATGTTGAATAGTTTTGTTCACAAAATGTGATCCTTGGTCACTCTTGAGCCCCTTTGGACATCCAAATCTGGATATAATATTCTCAAAGATGAAGCGTGTTGTTATTTTGATTGTACAATCATTGATTGGTGTTTCCTTGGCCCACCTTGCGAGGTTGGTGGCATGGATGATATAGCACACCCCTGTGCGACATGTAGGAGGATTGATGGGCCCAACAAAGTATAATACCCACTTGTCAAAGGGATCAAGTACAGTCACCGAGAATAGCGAGAGCTCATGTTCGTGACAAGGCTTTCCCATACTGGGAACTCATATGGGGCCACTCACTTGTTTTCCTCTTGAGTTCCTCATGAATGTACCAACTTCTAGGAATCATGTTCAGTGTGTGGATGAATCGATGGACCCATTGGGATCGAGGGTTATTTTTAGAGATCCAGTGTCATTCACAGAATGAAATGTGTTCTTAAGGGTCATCAATGTCGTTATATTGGTTGGCTAGCTCAAAATCAACAATAGCTCGGAATTAGACTTTTATGAATTTGGCTACCTGTGCCCAGCTATGAATATTTGGGTCGTTGGTCACCCACCACCGCATAGGGGTCCCTCAAAATAGGGAATCCATGGCCTGAAGTCTCTCCTCAGTGAGAATGGTTATCTCTATCTGTATCAGGAATGTCTCCATTGACCATGTCCCATCAAATTGTGGGGCATTGAACAATTCAGACTTGATCCATCACACTGCTTTTGTTATTTTAGTGTATCTATGCGTGGAAACTTTGTAGAGCTTGTTTTTCCACCTCTCCATGGAATCCTCAGAATTTGTGTCATAATACTTGACACTCCTCCAACTTAGCTCTCCATCTGAGGTGGGGTTGATGTAGTCCTCCCTGCACCCCATGATTTTGTAAATATTTTCAATGACCGAGCTTTGTGCGTCCTCATCTATGGGATCATTGTATCGGTTTCCCTCATATGGGTCTAGTGGCATGACCACACGCAGGGTGTCAGTTTCAAAGGACATCTACCTCTTTTCCAAATTTAACACTACATTATTGTCAAAGGCCCAATAAATCTGCAATAGTGCAAGGTATGGATTAGACTCATCCATGATCTCGATGAGTTTGAAGTCGGCCTTTGTTTTCACTCCTTCGATGTTCATTTCTACTTGCTCCAACTGGTCGATGGAGTATATCTTGTATTAATTGGCTAGTCGAAGTTGAATGGGCGGCCAAAAAATCTTAGGCTTACCCATCACTTCTCGATATTTATTGGACAAAATGTTCACATTGGAACCTAGATCCAACAAGAATCCATCCATATCATACCCACCAAGCTTTGTTGTCATCTTAAATTTTCAGTCAGTGCACTTTTGCTTGTTGACCTAACATACATCTCTTTCTAGTAGTGGAGCAGATATGGTGATCTCCTCTCCTTGTTATTTCATGCAAGTATCTAACATTTGGGTCAACTTACTTGTCTCTTTTGGATCTTTAAGTAAGTGCAAACAACAGTGCAAGAAGGTATTGACTTGATCTTCGACTTCTCCCATGTGACCTAGGTCGCACAAGGATTTTTCATGTGTTGTGCATTACAACTCCTCAACATTGTTCTTCGTATGATTTGTTCTCAGGGCGTCATAACGTAGTCTATCTGCATTATTGCTCCATTGACATTTGAGTCACGTGTTTTATTTCATCACACATGCGAGCCTCCTCCAAAGATCATTGTGTCATGCACGAACTTCTTCCGATGACCTTTGTGTTGTACGTTGCACCTCTTCTTGAATACGCACTTCTTATGCAATATTTTTGTCACCCCTTATATTTCTTCCCATATCCATACCTCTTCCAGAGATGTTTGAGTCACGTGTTGCAGCTCCTCGCACACTCTTTCTTCTTCAAGTTCTCTTTGTTCATCACGCAAAATCTGCTTCTGTTGAGAAACATCAAACTTCGGGGGGGCTAAGGCACCTTCTTGATCTTTCCATCCATATTTTGACCTGAGACTTCACCATGCTCTAAGTTTTCCCCTCTCTTCACCCCTCTGCGAGCTACTACCCAGACATTTCCCTTCTATTTCTTCTTCTTGTTTTTGTGCATCTCGGCATGCACCATGTTACAGTTGGTCATCTTTTCCTCCCACTTCTTCAATAATTTGGGACAATCCTCAGTTACATGTTTAGGACTATAACAATATGTGCAGAGCACGTGCAGTTTGGTGCAAAATCATCGGACATGAACAACATCACCGCAATTGAAACATGTGGGGGGCCTACCCACTCTGCTTCCATATATGTGGTCGCGACTGCACCCATATCCACCTTGGGTTCCTCCTTGGTATCTTCCCATGTCTGTGCCACCATTCTCACCACTCTTTTTCTCCTCCTACACCTGGAATGAAACATTCGTGTTGTCTTGCATTAGCTAGAGGGATCGACAGCTACCGACATTATGGTCGATGGATTTGCAGAACTCGCAGAATGGGGTGTGAGTTTTTGTCTGGTATTTCTTCAATGTGGGACAATGGGTTTGCACATGGCCCTGATATCTGCATATTTCACACCATTCGTATTATCCAGATAAGATTGGACTTGGCACGCCTGTCACCACATAATTCGGAAGGACATGGAACTTGTTTCGACAATGCCCCTCGAAACGACATGTAGTACACAATAGGTGCTCGTGTGTGACTTTAATCTTGTCCATATCTTGCAGTTGTATCGTTAGGTTGGCCAGTTGTGACTGAACCTTTGCCAACTTAGTCGATGTCTTTGCGCCTCCAATTGTAGCTTCTAAGTGCATTGCAATCTCGACTCCCTATGCCTGAGTTGTCAACTTTTGTTGGGTGAGAGGGACTCAGATATGGGGGAGTAACCCCGCAATGAACCATTTTCTGTGTTCCATGTCCTGGATTTGGAATGTTAGCCTATCCAACAAGATCTTAAATCATTGGTCATAGTCCCAAATAGTTTCTCCTTCTTTTTTTTTATCTCCTTGATTTCAGTAATGCACTGGGATTCTGACTTAGGCTTTGGAACTCCCTAAGTAGATCCTACTTTATCTTGGCCAGGGACCTTGCATGTCCCACTGGTGCAGTAGCCTTGTATTTCATGTACCACGTTAGGGATCTATCCCTAAACATAGTCTATAGTTGCGTGATCTTAGTCACGTCGTCTATAACTCTCTATACAAAGCAGATTGCTTCACAAGTGAACCAGTGTTGCTCTACATTGTCCTTAATCGTTCCATGGAACACAAGAAGTCTCAATGTACTGTCTTGATTCACCGTCTTGGAACTGGGACTAGCTCCTCTTCTTGTATTCTTATTGGTTGGATATTTCCACACCACTATCACTTGGGGTAAAGTATTGTTGACTTCACCTTCTCCTTTGCTTGTCTCGTCACTTTTTCCTTCTTCTTCTCTTTCTTCATTTCCAATCTCTTCACTATCTGGTATGTTTTCTTCTTGATTAAAAATGTGCAAGAGGAGTGGTACAAAAGGGGGGTAAGTCCATATTCTTCTGAAATTTCTCGTGAGGTGACCCAGAGAACTATCTAATTGTAGTCGCACAAGACCATCTACTACTGCCAACTTTTCTCCCCCACCACTAGGGCATCCTTCATATTCCTTTTCTTCTGGTGCACAAACATTATGTTCCCTACCTTCTTGTTCTGATCGTGCACCACAAATGTGCACTCTTTCTCCCAGGTTG